>JABUQX010106904.1:0-10000 GCA_015478945.1 Trachelipus rathkii | reverse complement strand
ATGGAGAATATAAGTAGATCGCTCTCACAAATCGAGGAAACCAATCGATGAGCGAGTTTTGGATGAATCTTTATTTTTGTAATAACCCTGGCGATTATTATGCCGCGCGGGAAAATGGTTCGGTCGATATACTCACGTCTGGAATTTTCGCTGCTCTTAAAAAACTATTGAAAGATGAATTTTAAATTCTGTTACTGAAAGTTTTTGTTACCATTAAAGAGAAGAAACTTTATGTGTACTTGCAAACAGTTCTAAATCCACAATACAAAATAGCTCCCTTTGATATTATTTGATCAGAATAAAACAAAATTTTTGCTCAAAGAAGAAGTAAAAACTTTTATAAAAAGCTAAAGAAAATATTTAGATTAAGTTCAGATTCTGATGATCAACAATCCTGCGACAGATGATTCACTTGTTAGAAGATTTACTGATGAAGATGCGATGGAGGCCAAAATAGGAAACACATGCCAATTTTCTGAAGTGCTTTGCATGACTGCTCAAAAAAAATCGTTTAAAAAGAAAATGAAGCAATATTCAGATACAATCAAACCAGTGGAACTGATCAAAGGAGAAAAAAGTTAAAATCAAACGAGAAGCAGCTGTAATGAGAGAAACAACATGAATTAGAAAACACTATTCCGATTATTGGGGAAACATTTGCAGCACCCACTTTATGTAACGAAACGGATGCCTGTCTTACTGTTATGGTGGAAGAACAAAAAGCATTTATCCTGATTGCATCTTACCTGAGATTAGCTAGGAAATAATCTCTGCTCACCTTCAAAGTGTATTGCTAAGAGAATGTTAGACAAGCAGGAAATATTCTACAAAGTAAAAGGAATCGTCTTTCTCCAAAACTAGCTGATCAGCTCCTGTTCTTCCATCATTTAAATTTAGATAATTTTGATTTTAAATTATTAGAAAATTCGTTACCTAAATAGCGATGAATAAGCTATTTAACTTTCCTTTCACTGACCTTTGCCGGCTTACAATATAATTTAATTTTCTCAAAAAATTCAATTGTGTGATACACTATACAGTATCGATAACAGCTGATACATGCACTATATATCTTATTAAGTATATATAGTATATATATATAATATATATATATATATATATATACTAATATATATATATATATTTATATAATATATATATAATATATATATATATATATTAATGTATATATATATCATATATATATATATATTGTTATTAATGAAAACTTAAATCTTGCCAATAATTTAGTTGTTTTTATTTTAGCACATTTTTTATCTTTTGGTCAGACTATGGGCATGAGTTTAAAAGTTCTTTTACCAATTTCTTATACCTATTTCTGTATTGCATTTTTAAAAGCTAGATTTATCAAAAGTGTTATTTTTTGTTAGGGGTTGTTATTTTGGATATCAAACCCTTTGTAAGTTGTTTATCAAACATAATACAAGTCATTTAGTAAATGGTGTCATTAAAAGGCTATTCATATTATTATATATTATTATATAGTTATTATAGTTAGTTAGTTAGTTTGTTAGTTAACAAAATTGCGAACAAAAAAAAAAAATACTAACAATAATTTTTTTCATGTTTGTATGAATCAATTCTTCTAAATAAATTTATTTCGATTAAATGTCTCATTATTACTTTCAATTGAATATTAACTATTTTTCATTTCAAAACTACCTTTTAAAAATATATAGGTCTCCGGCGGCAGAAAGCCGGAGACTATGGTCTCGGCCGGAGGCGGAGTTCATTTAAAAGAAGGCCGGACTCGGCCCAAGCCGAGCCGGAACCGGAGATCCGGTGCATCCCTATAAATATTATATATAATATATATATATATATATAATATATATATATATATAGTATATATATATATATAGTATATATATAAATATTATATAATATATATATAATATATATTATATTATAATATTATAGTATATTATATCATACTTATTATGTATATATATATATATTATATATCTATAGTAGTATATATATATTTATATATATATATATATTATAATTATTATCAGGGGTCATACTCACTTTTAGGGGTATAAAAAAAATAGGAATATAGGAAACTAATAAATGAAATTGTATGGAAAAAGAGTGGTGAAAAAATTAAAAAGTAGGACAAAAGTTAGGAAAAAATGTTAAAAAAGTAGGACAAAAATTTAATGGCTAAATATTAATTGTGCTTTTATTTTTTTTATACTACCTATTTTTTCCTAGCATATTTGCACTAAAATATTCCAACTTCATTTTTTTTTTGTTTTATTTGATTTTTTTTTTTTTTTTTTTTTTATTAGCCCTAACCATATGTGCCGAATGAGGTTTCAGTTGAAATGTTTTCAGCCTCCTTATCAAATATTAAACTTATTTTTGTTTCCAATTTAATACTAATAGAAATGAAAATTAAATTACCAAAAATCAAGCTTGGATGAGTTTTTATATATTATTCATTAAATATGTTCTCAAAAATTAATTAAAACTTTACATATATTTGCAATCTTTAAAATTTAATTTTCTTCAATGCTACATTACATTGATGAAGAAAGCTAATTGTAGATAAGCTAACAAAATCAACTGGAACCTTGGAAGAGGCATGGCTTTTTTTTCCCCTTTATTTTCTTTAAAAATAATGTTTGCACAACAAACTAGAAAAAATGAAAAAATAACAATTTGAAAAAGTAATGTAATGATAGAATACATAAAAATGAAAAACTATGACGCACAAATTCTTCAATGATTACAAGAATAATTATTATTATTTTTGTTTTGGCTTTTGTTGTTTTTGCTTGATTTGCACAGTAGTAGTCAGGCATGGTTTTTTTATTTTTCTCAATCTTCTTTTGCTTATTTCTTATTTCGTGCAAAGCAGTGGTACTCTCATAAATTTTTTGGCAAGCTGCTTCAAACATAGTCTGCCCTATCTGTAGTCCTTTCATGTCATTAATCTTTAATGCATTCTTAATCCTTACATTGGCTTCTTCAACCAAGGAATTGTAGTTATTGATGTTTGCTGTAGCTTTAGCTTCTTTTTCCTGAAGGGATTTTTCTTTGAAGATAGCTTCTTTTGTTTCTCATGATTTCCTTTCAAAATCTTTCTTTTTCATTTCAAATAGCTCTTGTTCTTTCCTTTTCTTTGTCTTCCTCTTTTTGTTTTTTTAGTTGGGCCTCCATCCGTTTCTCTTCCTCCAATCTTTCTAAATAAGATTTATGAGCATTGATTCCATTCTTAATGAAGTCCTTTGATATGGGCACCTTATGGGACTTCCATAGACCAACAATTGCTTTTAAGCCATCTTTGGTGAACTGTAATGCACTAACATTCCCTTCTTAATGAAGTTCTTTGATATGGGCATCTTATGGACTTCATGACCAAAAGCCATGTTCAACATCAGCATTTCCGTGCGAAATGATGAGGAGAGCTTTAACCAGGCTCATCAAATAAGGATACTAACATTGATTAAAAGTTTTTCAGAGAGAAAATCTTACTCCAATACTGATCAACCACTGATTTGAATTTTTTTCCTTCAACTTCATCACAATACCAGTTCGCAGGCACATCCTCCCATTGAAGAACCCTCCATTCATCTGCTACACAATCAACATTTAGAGGTGGAATGAGGGGAACATTAGTAGCGAGATCTTTTATTGATTTTTACTGTTCCGCTAAGTGTTCCACACATATTTTGCTGTGTAAGGCACCGTAACCTCGTTCGTGATCATTGTTATCTCTGAATGGCTTTGTCTTTAATAGTTTTCCCACCAACTCCGCTGGTTAGAACTTTCCTCGTCGCCTAAAAATCAATCCTGTTGTCGGGATGCTCTTGTTTCACTTGTTTGTCCAAAACTTTTCCGTTCTCCACACCAGATTTCCCAGATCCAGTGTCACACTCAAATAACGGCAATGTTGGCGGAAGAGGTGTCAGATTGTTTCTGATCACAAAACCGTTTTTTCCTACGTTAGTTCATCTCTGCTTAGTCATAGCAATGGCTGCTAATAGCGCGTGCATACAATATATCATGTGTACATGTATTTATCCTCGATAATAGTATAATCTGATGTGCAATCCAATATTTGCGAAAACGTGAGTTTGGCGGTTCTTCTCGACATCCACACGACATAGTTGCATATATCGAGCCTTTACTTAAAGAGTTTTCTCTAGACACGAACTTTTTCTCGCAATTGATGTCGATATAAGTATAATACTTGTTAATAATAATTCGTTGTGAACTGCATTTTTATCGGACTTTAGACCAGTTCATTTCGGTGTAGCTCTCAATCAGCCTACTCTGGATCAGCTCAATTCCGTTGTTCTCGTATGCGTTTCGCCCACTCTCTGTCATCGAATCAAAGACTCTTCTTATGTTCACCTAGTTCTCGTGCGGAATGTTTTTACATACTCGTATATGAGAAGTATTTGAACAGAGGTATATAGGTAACTTATCCGACACCATTTAGCATTGCAGAGTGCGTGTTCTGCACGTGCTGGGCTCTCAAAATGTCACATTTATCCACGCCCCCTATCCTATTCAAGACTCTTTTTGTGCCATAAGAACCTTTCAATTATAACCGAATGTAGGAGGTTTCTATACTACAGTCTGTGCATGGGTGCGTTGAGCTCCTCGGTGTCTTAAAACTTACGACGCATTAATAAGAGCTTATCGTTTATAAGGTAGATCAAGAGTGGTGCTCCTCTCACTCGAGAGCCTACGTACACTCTTGTGTCATTCACATAACACCACAGATATTATATACTGCGTCGTATTAGTGCCAAATGCCTTATGTGACCGCTGCTTTCTCATATATAAATATGTGTGACCGTGCACATCGGTCACAAATAAATCTATAACGGGAAGTTGATTCTTAGGACAACATTCATCTGCTGCCTCTTCCAACACCACTGGCATCATGAAGTATAGTAGTTTGAGCAAAAATACGGCGGTTTAACTACGTGGTACGAGGGTTGAGCGAGCGACCGAAATAACAATATACACACCAATGGGATTATTTGCGCTATTAGTGCATATTATGAGCTCATAGGATTATATTCGTGAGCTATTTGACCCTTATTTTATGTGAGATATAAAAAACATGTTGAGTTAAGGATGGATACATGAGAGTAGTAGCCTAGGCAAAGGTAATAAACTACAGTAGTCACATCAACCTACTGTGACTTACGTCAGCCCTCGAAACCGCAGTCGTCTTTTAATAAGTCCGTGTCTCATGAGAGATGTGGACTCAATTATTCTATACTTAGTCTCAACTTTGGCTATATTAGGGAGTCAGGTTATGGTGCCGCAAGAAGACGTCCGTCCTCTGAATATCTTTCCCCTTATTGTATTGTTATATACCCATTAAGATAGGATAATCTCAATAGTATTAGATCATAACAAACTAGATTTATATAAGTTTTTACTCATTGGGTACACTATAAGTAGTACTTAGATATTATTGAAAGTAATTCTAAGCTATATTTTATTTACTTCAATGAGTGGGTTAGGCTCACTTAATTAATAAATCAAATTGTAATCATATTTTAGATATTAAAATCAATTGATATTTATGTAAATAAAAATTACTAATGATTTATTTTGATTTATATTAGATATTTTTATAGTGACAATAATTTTTATTATTCTAATAATATTAATAATTATACCTATAGTATATTATCACCTAGTTTAATATGTATATATGCCATAATTAAGCATATTCATCTTATATAATATAGACAAACACGTAAAATAATCAAAACTTCAAATTCGAGCTCGTGTGTCAACAGAGAGCGGAATCTGTTGCGCAATAAAAAGAGTACTCCGAGTCTCAGAAACACGTTCTGGTGTACACTAAGTTAGCGGATATATATAGACCAATTTCATACTTGTTCTATAAAAGGATAAACGATGAAATCTCGAAAACGTGGCATTAGTGCTGTGGTTTTTATTTTTTATATATGATATAAGTAGAAATCGATATTATTGAACGGAACGTAACATCTCAATAGTTTTATTGATATTAGGACGTTACTTACATTCTCTATATATAATATAAATAATAATATTGATAACGTGGTGATAAATAATTTGTAAACAATAAATAATTAATATATAAGTTTACTAGATAAGAGCATATAGTACTAATTTATACACTTGCGGCTGAAATCACATTACTTTTTATTTAACACTAAAAAAAAAAATATATAAAATCAAAAGAGATAAAAAAATAAAAATAAGTAATTGCATGTTCATATAGCTGTGGAGTTTAAGCCGGCGCAGAGAGGAATTTGTGGTTTGACGAAACTTCTAGTAAGGAGAAAGATCACATAGCTGAGAGGATATAGTGCTGAAGTTAAATAGGTGCGAAGAGCTAAGTCCATATTCAATGCCAAAAGAAAGCGATACTGAAGTAATTATTATGACCAAATTACATTGAATTCTTGAAGACTTGAGGTAATTCCTCTCATCAGCATATGTACTTAATTGAGTCATATATGTGAAAACATTGTGCCTACTTTTGAAAAAATAAAAACAAGCAAATAAAACAAACAAAGGATCTTGTGTGTTTAACCAACGATGAGGGGGACACCGACTCTTAACGTGAAAAGCGATGAATCTATAATCCCTCTTATTCATGTAGTAGCTCAATAATGCGATTGGTACGATGGGATCATTCGGTTGAAGTTAAAGTTACTATTTATTGTAGGATATATATAATACCACTCTTGTGAGAAAAAATATCTTGAAATGATTATAAAAAAATACATAAAATATAACAAATAACTCAAAATACTTATAACAGTGTAATGATAGCGTTAATGGTTATTAGATTAGGTAATAAGTTAGGTATTATTTACAATGGTTCTATCAAAAACAATAAATAAAAAGAGGGGGAATTAGGGCAAAAGGTAAAGCCTGTGTACACTAGGCTAATTCTTTTATTGAGTAGGGAAATGAGTGTATGGCCCTGATGTAGAAAAATACCTTCAATCAAGAACAATTATTCATTTCTGAGCTCCCTTATATTTAAAGATCAAAAATAAGGTTAAATGGACAACATGCTCCTTATCAAATCCCAGTAACTTGTAAAACCAAGCTTATTTGGAGTGGATGAGTTTTGAAGTTTTCATAAACTCAATCAGCTCTTGCTCTCATCTTTACATAACGATATCCTTCATCATAGACCATGGACCAGAAATCCTCTCTTGAATTTAAATAAAAAAAAATGTTATACGTTAGGTATGGCCATGGTGGACTCTGTTTCTTAAGTGTGTTTCGAGGGTAGAAATACTCAATGAATCACAAGTGCTATAACCCCAGCACATTAAGAGTTTTGCGATAAAAAATACTATTTCAATTATCCCCATAGCTGAGCATTAGCCTTTAAGATATAAAGGACTGGTAGGAAAGTGATTTGCTATGTCATTGAATTCTGTTATTGAGATTAATATTATTGATATATGGTTATAGTAGACATTACTTACTTAGGAAGATTTTTGATAGGTGCTATTGAGTAAGATACTCACGACATTTTAAACTAGGATATTAGTTGATTGATAGGAATATATTATGTTTTCTATACTCTGAAGATCTTATTTGATGTAAAGTGTGAATATGCGAGCCGTCAATTAAATTTACAGAGTTGATTGTATTATAATGAGTTTATTGAAGGAATCATCTGTGATTCAACCTGGAGTGAAAAGACTAGATATATCTCTAACTTAAAATCACAATGGGCAATTGGATCTTCATCGTAGGCTCGTGAGAAAAGCAAGCAAGAATGATATAAGAGCTTTAAAGATGAGAGAGAGAAAGAAATCATACGAGTCACAAGTGTGTAGTTTCTCTGATTCTCTCTCTCTATAATAATAATAATAAAATATAATATCATAAAAAATATAGACTCCTATGAAGAGATCACCAACACCTCGACACTCAGATTTATTCTTGCTGTGATGATAATTACTAAGTTCATCTAAAATCTCAGACCAAATCAGAGCAGTAAATGTGAGACTTTTTTAATGAATTATTATACTCTCAATGTAGAAGGGACAGTGGAGATGCATCCACCATAGGTGTGTGTTCACTCTCTTTAATGGATAACATGGATTCTATTATGCTACGGAGATTATTGTATCTCAAAAGAGTTGGCCATCTGAAAAGCACAAATCGCGATCGATGGACAGATCTTTCGATAATTTAACTGGTATCCACAGAAAACATGTAGAACACAAATCACTAATTGACCAAGTCTTTGAAGGAGTAGATAAATGAGAAAAAAAGCGTGTGGAGTAATAGATATGACAGAGAAACAAATCCTCCCTATATAGATCTCCACAGCAAAACAGCCTTCCTACCTGATCCGTGACTCTTTCTTGGAAATACTCGAAACTTCCTTCTTTTACCCAAATAGGCGAGAGACCCATACTCCAAGTACTCCTCTCACTGCGCCACGTCTGCAGCCACTGCTAGCGCTCTCCATGAACATACTCATCACTAGAGCGAGTTCAGATAATTACTAGTAAACGACTTAGCTCGATCTTCTGAGTGTATCTCCTACTTTATATTTTCAATATTTCTTCGATTAGCTCTATGATATATAAATATGACTTTTATGTTGATACTGTAGTGGTTATGAGTTGTCTCTCAGAATAGCATTTGTTATGATTAAGTGCCACGAGTTTGAACATCATATAATATGGTATGAGAGGAGTATTCCTTTATCAGCAAGATAAATATCGTCAATCTATCCTAAATTAAACTATCATTTATTTCGTAACGTGAAATATTATGTTCCGGTCTTTACTTTTGCACGGTACAACGAGATTCTCTCTCGGTTTTTCAAGACAGGCGCGACTTTCAAGTCGCAACACGGATTAGCGAGTCAATCTTCTGTTAGCCAATTTCTGGTTGAAAAGAATATATGCGTTCAGCATCATGCTCTCGAGGCCATTGTTAGCCACGATACGATTATTAATTATGTTTTCTAATTATTAATTATTTATTTTATTATCTTTTATTATTTCTTAATTATATTAAAATTATTATTATTATTATATTATAAACAAGATTTAGTTAATATTTGTATAATAATAACTAGTTAAAGTAATATCAATGATCTAGTTTAATATTTAATCAATATTCATCTCCATAAGTAGATATACATATTATATATATATTAATAACTCTATATGCTATATATATAGTTATATATAATATATTTAATTATATATATATATATATATATTATATAGAATTATATATATATATATATATCTAATTAATTAATTATATAAACTGCTATTAAATTATTAAAATCCTCATAGTATTATATATATATATAATATAATAGTATATATATATATTAATATATATATATATTATATATATACGGTATTATAATATATATATATAACGTTGAATAATATATATATAATTTATTATATATTTAGTAAGATAAAATAATTGGAATTAACAAGATAACCTAGTATACTATACTAAGTATAGTATATATCAACTCAAGACTAATTATGTGATGATTAAAAAATAGATTATGAGGTAAAAATAAGTATAGGGATAATATTTTCATTTCATTATAATAAGTAGCACATTTATACCTACTATATTTAATAGGAAAGTAGGAAAAAATGGGACACCAATTATGAACCTCATGATACTACGTATATATATATTAATATATATATATATATATATATATATTATGATATTATATATATATATTAATCATGAATATATATATATGATATATATATCATACCAAATGTATTATATTATATTAATATATATATATATTATATTAACTAATTATACTATATATATATTTATATATATATATATTAATATTATATTATATATATTAATAATATATATTATATTAATAATAAATTATTATATATAATGAATATATATATATATATATAATTAATATTGACATAGATACTTATTATCCAATCCCCCTATACGACAT
>JABUQX010106903.1:0-23452 GCA_015478945.1 Trachelipus rathkii | reverse complement strand
AAAGAGAGTATGAGATTATATATAGATATAACGGTTGGCTAATTGCCCCTCAAAAAATTACCATGTCACATCATTAATTCTGGTGTTATTATTCTATGCGGGAATTTATGTTGAGATAGAAACAAATAATCGTTGTACGACGTATAACGCACGTGTAAAATTTAATTAAGCTTTAGACTAGTAAATTAAATTTTAATAACTAAATTCTTCAGTACTTGCTAATAAAACTTCAGTAATTAGCCATTAGACATATAAATATAATATAGAATATAAGAAGAATAAAATATGATAAATAAATAAAGTTTAAATAAATATAAAATACTTATATTATATTTTTATCGTTGGAGCTAATTATAGTATATATATGCTATAGACTCTAGATAAGTCTTCCATATATATATATATATATTAATTATATTATTAGTATATATATAATATAATATTATATATAATATATATTTATAATATATATATTATAATAATTAATATATTATAATTAATATTTATATATATATTAATATATTATAGTAATTATTTAATAAAATATATATATATATATATATATATATTATATATATATTATATATTAATATATATATATAATATATATATAATATATATAAATATAAATATTATACTATATAATTATTATATATATATATATATATTAATATATATTATATTATATATAACGGTATATATATATGTAATATATATATATTATATATATATATATATATATATATATTATATATATAATATATATATATATATATATATATATATATATTTATATAGTATTAACCGGTAATATATATTATATATAATAATATATATAATATATATCATATATATAAGTTAATATTAATATATATATATATTATATAATATATATAATCATTAATTATAATTAATATAGTATATATATATATATATTAATATTATTATAATATATAAATATATATATTTAATAATATATAAATAATATATATATTAATTAATATATTATTATATAATCTACTGAGTGGTAGAGTAACCGTGGAGAATTATTGCGCACTACTCTAATATCGCCCAGTATATATATATAGCTATAAAATATATTTGTTAGGGATGGTAGTCAGATAAATATGGAAAGACTGTGAAGATGGGTGTTAGGCTTGAGGGAAATATAGCCTCTATCTATGAGGTACATTTGTTATATATATAATATATAATATTATATAATATATATCCGTGTCAGTCCTCTAAGTTTGATAAATAGCTGATTGCACCACACGATTAACGTGACGCCTCATAATAGAATAATGATAGACCTAATATTAGAGATAGACAGCCTCCTCAGTAATAAATAATATACAATATAAGGTTAAGTTCATAATGGGGGGGGGTGGAGGGGCGTTATATGATTTTATATTTATATTATTTTAATATCTCATTTAAATTTTCAAGAATGCAATAAGTAATAGTATATATAGTATTATATATATATATATATAATATATATATTATATATATATATAGTATATATATATATATCATATATATTATATATAAGCGGTATACTAGTGCGATTATACAGTATTCAATATATATTATACGATACTGGTTTGACAACCCAATAAGTTATTCTAGTTAGGGGTTAATTATTTCAGATATATATTTTCAGGTAGAATTCACGTAGTTTTTATGAGGGTATGGTATTATTAATAGGGTATTGACGGAAGAGATCGTTATCTTTTAGTTAATTGAGCAATGGTAATGTGTTTTTAATTAATGGTATAAATTAGTTAGTAAGGAGGGAGGGGAACTGTTGATGTATATAATTAATTATATATAAATTATATTATATATATATAACTATATAATATATATATAATATATTATATAAATATATATATATAAATTAATATTATATATAATTATAAATATTATTATAATATATATATATTATATATAAATATTATATTAATAAAATATATATAGTATATATATATATAAATTAAATAATATAATATATATATATTAATATATATATCTATATATATAATATATATATATATTAAATATATATATATATACGCGTATATAATATTAATATATTATATAATATATATATATATATATTATAATATATATTATATATATATATTAATTATATATAGTATTATATTATATTATATATATATATATATTATATTATATTAAGTATTATATATATATATAATAAATATATATATATATATAATAAGTTAATAAATTATAATATATATATATATATTATTATATTTATATATATATTATTTATAAGAATACTAAATATATTAATAGCAGTATGAAATTAATTATAATCACCATTCATTTGGAGCTAATAGAATAGCAATATAATTATATAAGGAGGGGGTTGTAAGTCGTTTTGGGATGTAAGGGTGTGGTCTTAGGTATTATATAATATATAAAGTGTAGTTTTTAACTTTCTAGAACGGTAACTTTCTGCAAAGTGAAAGTATAGATTTCTGAGTTTTCGATTATGATATAAAATGGTGATATGTGTGGGTAGGAAGGCAGGTAAAGTAAAGGTAGTGTAGTGAGCAAATTCATGAATGAGATGTGCTGATCTTACATGATCAGCTTCCACAGGAGACCTCGGCGTGGATTAAGACTCATACACATATTATGATAAACGTTCAGCATCAAGTATCAATCATCCAACATCATGAATCGTCTACGTTAACAGTTTCATATATGTAGTAATATAATAATAATATTTCAATTATACATATACTACCCCCAAGTAGTATAATATATATTTTACAAGCAAAGTCGTCGGCAAATAATAAAACTATAATAAAAATAAATTATCATAACCTAACTTATTGAGAAAATATGTAACTTACTATGATTAAGATTGTATTGTATTATTTAACTAAAAATCTAAACTTATATTCTTAACTAACTTTTTTTAAAATAGACAAAACCTTCTCTTGTTTTAAAGTATTATATTGTTATCTATGATATATAATAAACAATTTACTTAGCTTAAAATAATAAACTTTTTTAAGAGTAAAGAAGGAATTAACAATAAAATAAAAATTAAAAAAAATACTTTTGAATTACTTTTAATTTATTTTAACTAAACTAATTTTGAATTATTAATTATTATATATATTATTATGTATATTATTGATACTTTATTATATATTTATATTATTTATTATATATTTAATTATTTATTATTATTTATTATTATATTTTATTATTTATAATATATATATTTTAATTAATAATAATAAGTTATTTATTAAATTTACACTAGTAATATTTATTATAATATATTATTTATTATATATTATTTTTTTCTTATTATTATTATATTTATTCTTCTATTTTATTTAATTTAAATATTTATTATAATAAATTTTTTAATATTCATATATTTATTTAGTTATTAATTATTCTTAATGATTAATTGATGATATATATATATTTAATATATTATTATTATTATTAATATTTATATATTTATTTGATATAATAATCTTATTGTTTATTGTTTATGAATAATCTACTATTTATATTCTATGTGGATATCTGACAATTGTATCCGATCTCTCATATGCAATGTCCATTTTTTAAAAAAAAAATTTTGTAAATATTATAATAAAAATATAATAAGGGAAATTTATTTATCGAGTATTACATATACTAGATTTACTTCATATATATTACTATATGAGTATGGGAGAAATGAATTCACTAATAGCTACACGTAATACGTCAAATTACACCAAGGTTCATTGGAGGGTATGGGGGGGTGTAGATATATATAATCTTATATGAGAATCTAATATAGTGGAATTCGTTCTGCTTAACATATATATAATAGATCAGATTTTTGAGTTTAGAGGCGCTTTGACTGTGTCATTCATCTTTATAATACTTTTTTTATATTGAATACTATTTTCTAGAGTTCTGTTCAACCATTCCTGAGCGACAAGAAACTTAATTAAAAACCGGAACACTGTGGTTTCTAGTGGTCAACCAATTACCTGATGGAAAAGAAACTTAATTAAAAACCGGAACACTGTGGTTTCGTTAATGGTAATCTCATAGTTGGGTCAAATACTACAATTAGATCCTGATGGCAAGAACTTATTAAAAACCTGGAGCACTTGATGGTGAGTTAAACGATCAGGTTTGGGAAATTATGTTTCAGCTATACTATCATAAAGTGGATAATTTAGCAGCTATACATAGCGTTAATCGCCTCCATATAAAGAGATCATTAGTCTGATACTTACTATCTTTATCTACAAACAAGTATACATTAACTTATTTTTTATATAATATATGAAATTAAGGGTTGGTGATTTGTGTCCTTTAACATGTATTATAACTTTTTCTAGACCTTAAATGTTAACCTCCTCTATATACTAAATATATGAATAGTAAATATTTATTTTATATATTATTTATTTCTATTAAATATATAATATTTATATATATTTATGTTTTTACTAATATCTCTAATAAAATATCTAATAATAAAATTCTTATGGTATATATACTTTTTATCTTTTTAATTAAAATAATATACATATTTCAAAAATACATCAATAAATTGGTATTGATATTATAATATAAATAAATAATAAAATATTACTATTATACATTACGATACTTTACTCAATTATTTAAATCACTTAACTAGTAATATATTAAGATCTTACAGATATTCTAACTATCGTTTGCATTACACTTAGTTCTAAATACCATATTGCAAACATTCAATTATTCAAAGTATAAATATACAAATATTATTTCTCTTTAAAATGAAATCATATAATTTTTAATAATTTGAAATATAAAAGACATTTACTAAGTTGAAGTAGAATAAATAATATTAAAACTTATGAATTTTTTTATTAACAAATTCAGCTTGTCTAAAACACTAATTACTATTATATAATTTATTTCCTATAATATTTTTTATCGTTAATCTTGACATTCCCAATATATATATTATATATATAATTATATATATATATAATATATAGTATATTATGATTAATATATAATACAATAATATATATGATATATATATATAATATTATATATTAATATATAGATATATATATATACTATATATGTACGATAGTCACAATGCAAGGGCTAGGGTTTCAATATCACTATATCATGTCCCTGTATTACTAAGGTAGCAATAATTTTACACTAGAGATAAGTTCCCTATACATCTCAAAGATTTTGTGAGTATACTAAGTGCCCCGTGAGGTGCGAACCTTTATTTTAAAAATTAATACTATCTATTAATATACTATATATAAATTAAATATTAATATAATCTATAATAATATTATAAACATATAAAATATATATATTATGTTTAAATATATATTTAATAAGATATAATTACTTTCATATTAATATATATAATAAATAAAAAAAAATATATTCTTAATTATATAAACTTATATATATATATAATTAATATATATTTTATAGTTATATTTTGAGATTGAATAGATGAGTTATGAAAAAGTTCACAATACGACGAAAGAATATATTAGAGTATATGATTCGACTATTCAAGAAAGAGCCTATTAAAATAGAAATATGAATATAATATATCAATAAATTATATATTTTTATATTTTTTATGTCTTTAGAAAATGTTTTAATGTGAGTAACGTAGTTTTATTTATAATAAAATTTAATTATTACAATATTTATATAAATTAATTATATATTAATATATAATATATAATTAATATATATTAATTATAGAATATTAAATTATATATATATTATAATATATATATATATATTATATATATATACTATATATATATAGTATAGTATAATATACTTATTAATATATAATATATATATATATATTAATATTAATATATACTATATAATATCATATACTAATAAATATATTACAGGAATATAATGCGAATATTTTAATTAACCTACAGTACTTTGCATTCAGTTCTAATTTGCTATGAAAATTGAATAATTTTGATTTAAAAGGATGAGGGTCTGCATATAATTTTATAGTAAGATTCGTAAATTCCTATATGACGATTGAAGTCAATGCTAAGTATCATATGAATAGCAAAGCCTGAGCTTATCTGATGGTAACGTATTCGCGTATACGAACTATCACACACTTCACTCTGATATTGCTTCATCAGGTTGATCCCAATCATATGTAAGTTGCTACATTATTTAAACAAGCAACTGGAGTGATTCTTATCATTTCCTTCTTTTCATTGATGATTCTTAAAATTGGTAATATTTAAAGTGATCGTTCAAATATTTATACACCTATATATGTATTAAAAATTTATATCATTACTGTTAAACTTCAATAGTTAAAATACTATATTACTGTATATAACTTAATATATATATATTTATCTATATCATATATATTAATTAATATATTAATATACTATATATATACTATATGATATATATATATATACATCACACTCATCATATATTATATATATCACTCACTCCTGTTCGGGCACGCACTCCGCGATAATCAATAAACGACCTAGCCACTATATACCTACACCTCAGCGGACTACACACGAGCACTCAGCACTCGAGTGGAGTGAGAGATCATCACATACTAACAACCGCAACTGAATCTCACGCCCACAGATCACATATCTACACATCAGACGGGGAAGTGGCGTGTCACAATGCACGGAAACGAGAAAAGTAGTAGAGGAGAATTATAACGCAAGTCAACAAAGAAAGATACCACCCTGCGGGAGAAAGATCTAGCGGAGGGAGTTTTGACGAGAAGCATCGAAAGACACAACATTTTATAATCACGAATTATTCTAATCGAAAAACTTGAATAAATACCCCCTACCCTCTGAGAGAGAGAGTAAAGAAAAAAGACAGTGTTTTAAACCAGAGAGTACGTAGTATGTCAGATAAAAGAGAGAGAGAGAGATACACAACTACGACAGCAGCACGAGCAGCACGAGAGGAGGATGAGAGTAGAGAAGAGAGTAAGACAGAAGAGAGAGAAGACGAGAGAGAGAGAAAGAGATATAGTAGAAAGACGTAAGAAGAGTAGAAAGTAGAGAAGAGAGAGAGTAAGAGTAAGAGCGAGAGAGAGAGAGAGAGAGAGAGCGCGAGAGAGAGAGAGAGAGAGAGAGAATGAGAGAGAGATAGAGAGAGAGAGAGATGAGTAGAGAGATAGTAATATGAGAGAGAAGGAATTGAAAGAAGGAGAAGTAAGAGAGAGAGAGAAGAGAGAGAGAGCGAGGAAGTAGTAAGGATACAATGAGCGCACCAAGCACCGCTAGAGAGAGAGAGAGAGAGGTAGATAAAGAGAGAGCAACCGTCAGCAAGCACGCACGTACGACACGAGAGAGAGAAGAAGACGACAGACACGAGACATACTACACACACGCAGGCAGAGGCGAGAACGACGGAACGAATCATAGCAGACGAGAGGAGAGAAGACGAGAGAGAGAGAAGTAAGTAAGAGCAGTAGAGAGATGAGATGAGAGAGATAGAGAAATGAGAGAGAGTATATGAAGAGAGAGAGAGAGAGAAGAGAGAGAGTAGACAGTTGAAGAGAAGAGGAGAGATGAAGAGATAGAGAGTAGAGAGAGAGAGAGAGAAATAATTCTTTATTATCTTAATTTGCACTTGCTAAAATGTTTAATGAAATATATCATTGTTGCAAAATATAAAAAAAATAATTCAATAAATAGAGTCTGACATATACTAAATCACAATAGAGTACTTTTCTGCCACACGCAAACAATAACCAGATACTCGAGCACGGAGACAGCATTTAACTCTGTGCAAAACACACATTCCTGCGTTATCGGCATTGGAGAACACTCGGTTTAATACATATGCCAAAGTTGATAATTGATTTTAAGGCCCAAAGTCAAGCAGTGGAATAAGTCGAAAAAATGATAAACTTGATAAGGATTTCATATTCGAAGTTATGGAACTACTAGTTATTTTCATAAAAATCCAAGATAATGATCACTATATATCAATCCTAATAAACAAAAAAGATTTGAGGCGAATAGAATATATTGGGTAGGTCTTATGAATCACTGGATGTGGATTATAAAACACATGTAAGATTATTTGGGCAATCCATTAAGTGGGATCTCAAAACAGAAGTGTTTACTGAGTGCTGATGATTTTAATTGATAATGAACAATGGGTGTGTGACACATATATGGAGAGAGTTAAGTCACCATTGTATATAATAAATTTAGTTAACTACTCAGTATAGCTGATAAGCGTTTACTTAATTCTTTCACTATCACACTACTACATCTAATAGACGAGACTTATGTAAGAATTAAATACTGTTCACCAAATTTTTAGGAGTAAAGAATCTGAACTATTATATTGCGACTAATGTGATTAAATCGCACTGAGACGCAGCTCACCGCTACGCACCTCGAGAAATGAGTACTAAATCTATTAAAGTCGCCACAATCAATATCACAAATCTTGCGTGAGAAAATCACAAATGATTCCATAAATATACGATAAATGATCAACTACCTATAAAGAACTTCAGCTAGTTCGCACAGAATTTCTCACATCTTATGAGGCTGATTCAACACCTAAACAATCTAAAATAAAATCATTATTCCTCTAACACCTAATTAACAGTTAAAGAATACTATTATAATGATTCTTCGTAATATATCACTGAATTAAACAACATTGTTCTTGAGCTAGTTCATATATCTGATAGAATAGAAATAGAAATTCGAGTGCGTCTCGAGACTTTGAAAAAGAATTGAGTAAAAAAAGACAAACTATTATAGGATATTATGAGAAAAAGAAGATAATATAAAAATCCAAATAATAATAATGAATTAATAACTAATTTTAGAAAACCTGAATCATAATAAATAAATTATGTGAATTGAAAATTAATGAACCTCACATCAATGAACTAAAGAAAATCAGAGAGTAAGATAGGCACTGAAAGAGAGGAGATTACGATTGTTGCAATATAAAATAATAATAATCAACTATGCATTATTATCGATTATTTTGAGATTTTCAGTTGTACAATATAGGACATATTACACGAATATTCTACTTGAGGAAAAAGTTAAAAGATATTATGATTGGAAGAAATAACATAATCGTATAGTAGATCCTCTCAACACTACCACATCAACTCGAGTGACAGTCGACACTTACATCACTATCTACCATACATCCACATCTTTCTCAATATTAACAATTTTTTTTATAAAGAAGATTTATTCGTTTGAGTTATATATATTGAAAATAACTACAAATCCTGAGAAGTATCACTACATGACAAACCAACCAAGTAATTTTAACCAAATAATTTGACTCGCTTACCTATATTTAAATCTATAAGTTGCTCTATCATACGGAGCCATGATGAGTAGAGAGAGACGGTAATCTCGCACTCAGAGAATGTAGAGAGTTTCTACCTGTCCATCTATAGTTGATACAAAGTATCTACATTTTCATAATATAATATTTCTTTGTTGTTTACATTTAAAACATAACTTATGACCATTATCACTCCTTAAACTATCCCCTTATCATTGTACGACTACTATAGGCGAACACACTCGCCATTATATTTTACCTATTTTAACCTTTCTTATAGCCTAGATTCATTTACTTTTTCCTTCTCTCTCAATACAACCATTCTCACTTACTCACACGTATCATAATTTACCCCTATTATAATTACGTTCACATTTTATAACTATTTATATCCTATATGACTAACTTATAAAAGCAATCTATATAATACTATATACTATAGCAAAATGAAATATTGTCACTTTAACTAATGTTGTTGCTTAAAACTCAATTATAGAGATTTAATACCAAAAAATCAGTGTTATATATGATGGTGATAATATATTCTCAAATTAATATGAATAGAAATTGAGTTATTAGAACTTATCTAAAATGCTTTATTAGTAATCACTAAATATATTAATCGTATCACTTAATAATTTATAAATAATATCTCAGATATATCGAACGATCAGCGGTGCCCTCAAAATAAATATACCATACCGTAGCTCGCGGGCAACAGTAAGTTATGCTCGCATATGTTATAAACCGTTTTTAAAGTGTTTGCTCGCCGGTCTACGCCGTATATATTTATCAGAATTCAATCACGATTTATATATATATAAAAATTCTATACTAAATAATTTACTCACTACACTAATACTCTCACCCTAACTACCCACCACATATATATAACTATTAATAGTTATAATTATTAATTATGAAATTAATTATTAAGTATATATATAAGATATATCATATATATAATATACTATAATTATAATAATATATATTATATATATATATATATATATATTATTATAATTAATAATATATATATCATATATATATTATATATTATATATATATATTTATTATATAATATTATATATATAATTATTAATATATATATATATATATATATATATAATTAATATGGTGTTGACATTAAAAAAAAACTTATTTATCATGAAAAATAATACAAATACCTAGTTTTAATGAAGAAAATTCGAGCCAGTATATCCAACACTTTCAGAGCTAGTAATAATTATATTCAAAAGATTTAGACTGATGAACTCTATTGTAATTCTGAGTATGGTAAATCTAGTTAAAATGTATCAAAGTTCTTAGAATGAATACAGATGGCTTAACAGTAAAGCGTGAATGTAAGGTGGTACGTGTGTGCGCGGGGTGTACAAATGTGTGGTGTGGAGTGATTTAGTTTTGATCTGAGTGTGTGGAATAGCGAGCTTCATATCCGCGAGAGAAATAAAGCTTTATATGATTGGAGTATTTATGGTATAGAATTCTTGCAGGTAAGCGGGAAACTTTAAGTGAGGAGAGTAATAATAATGATCTATAAGCCTGTGTGTTATCAAGAGATGAATGTGTGTATCTAATGCTTGTTCTTTCCGAAGTGGTGGAAAGTCTTCCAGAGGGTGGAAGTTATGGTTAGGATGGGGCATCAGCCGCCAAACAAGTGTCTGAGTTATAAAATATTTTGGGGATATAATTTTGATAAAAGGAACGAAATGACAGAGAGTCATAGGTGCAGAAAGACAAAGACACGTCTATGAAAACAAAGAACTCATTTTGAGGACAAGTAAGAATAGGAATGGGCTGTGAGAGGTGCAATTTAACATTTCAGGGAGAATTGGAATGAGATCTTATGTGAAGGGAATATGTCTTCCTAAATTGCTACTAAGAGAATCTGTTATACTCATTAAAGGGGTCACATGTTTCGTTAACTATGTAGATTAAGAGAAACTGAGTAATCGTATGTGCATCAAAATAATACTATGGTCTGGAAATAAGCGTAATAATTGAAAATAAGTGAATCAAAAAGAATGTGTTTCTTAAGAAAAAAAGAGTCCATCGACTTGCTATAGGCTTTAACAGACAGTGCATAATTGGATGTGAAGAAGTATTGTAAAATAGAAGAATGAGTCCTAGATTTTATAATCGTAAGAGATGATTGATGTGAATGAAAGGGAAGATTTGAGCAATATATCAGATTTTCGAAAACGTTATTGAATTGTATAGAGGTATGTCGCTATTCATTATGTGTGTGGAAATGATTGATGGGATTAATCCTGCGGTTCTGATGAGATTTATTATGCGAACGAGGAAATGATATTGAAGAGGAAGTATGCTGGTGTAGATAAAATGCTACGGGCTGTAGTGATGACTCGCAGAGGAAAAGAACAAAGGGGGAATAACAATTATATCGTGGATAATATGGAAATGCCTAAAATGCGATGAAGATCCATAAAAAATGAAAAACAAAGAGTATCAGACGAGAAACAATATATTAATGAAAATCTAGATAAAGAGAAATGAAGAAAGTGAAAAACGATGATAATAATGCTCACAACATGAAGCCTATATGCTAGAAAAGGAGAAACTTCCTCTCAAAAGGTTATAATGCGACCTAGAGTTGTCCAATAAAGATGCCATAGCTTGAGCATTTTCGAAGAGTTCGGTTCCTGGTTCTACACACTGTGAGAAAAATTCTCTTTATAAAAATCAGAGCGATCACTATGTATCTGTAAAACTGCGACTGAAATGATATACTAACGAAATGAAACATTAAACTGCACCTTTCAATATAGAGGTTCATGGCGCTATAAAAGGACAGAAACCATTGCGAGTAGTGAGGACAATGTAAAGACTTGTTTATCTAGTAAACTGCTTACAGTATTCTTCCAGCAGTAAACATCATTTATAATTCTTGGTCTCAGAGGGGTGAACTGATTTCAAATCTAGACTTAGAACCTCTTTCACATTGTTAGTCATACTCTCAATAAGAGTTTTCTGTTGTTGGGGTAACCGTAAGTAGTGTCGGTGATGATTTAGTGCTTCAGGTGTTGTTAATAATGTGAATTTATAATAAGTTAATAACTAAACAGTAGTTAATTTACGTATACCATATATGCGTTTTTTTTTGCCCTTATTCTAATAAGTTTGCTAATAAGATTCTTTATTTTATTTTAAAAAGGTCGTCGTCCTATGTGTGGTTTTAGGATAAACCAGAAATATAATTTTTAAAAATTCTTAGTTTATTCATCGCGCTCGCGATAGATTAAAGGTTGGGCACCACTGATTCATAGTAATGATTTTAATATATATACACTTGTATTTATCTTTAATGCTTTTTGTAAATCATAATGTAAAATAGGAAATAGCTACCTAACTTTATTCACACTGATAGTTATAAAGCACTGAAAGGTAGTGCTTTCGAAACTTACTAAAATTCAAGAACATGATACATATCGAGTTAAAACTGATTTGGGAGTTTATAAATAAAGTAAGGCTATAATATTCCACAACATAGGAAGAGTAAAAGTGAAGGCTAGAATTTGATGGGTGGCACAAGTTTCAACGTTGAAGATGGACAAGTCCTTTCTCCGAGTAAAGATTTTGATTATAAGGGTGGGTAACTTAACCTGTAAACCAACATAATCAGTGTATATGGTAGTTAGCAAGTAGTTATAAATGATGTTAGTAATATAAATAAATGTAAAGTAAATAATTATACTAATGCTTTTACAGAGTGAATGAGTTAAATTATAATTGACATTTCATCCAATTATCTAATATACAGACTGTTAAATAATAACAAATATATATCTTAAAAATTAAGCTTAACAATAAAGAAATAAGTTTAATAGTAAAGAATAAAATAAAAGTAAAGATACAATAATTACATGGGTGGAATGTACTTAAATAGTGAATAAGAACATGTATGGTAGTCAGAATATGGAGTGAAAAGATAAATAGTCTACAATAATTCATAAGTGAATTATCTATGTAATTTATTATTAATGTATTATTATATATAAAATAATTAAAGTAGTAGCAGCAGTTTAAAGTGCAAGTAGTGAAAGACAGTAGATAGGAGGTATGTAGTTGTTAAGCTTGATTGAAGTCAGATAGATGGGTGTAGGTAAAAGTAATAAATTAGAGTAGGTAAGTAAGTCTCGTAAAGTTTGAGTTGGAGAAGTGAGTTAATCTTTCTAGAATTTGTAGAGGTGCCCAAAATTCTAATCTCTGGCTTAGATCAGTATTGTTTTTTCACCTGGTCGATAATTGCCAAAGCAGCGCATAGATTCCCCTGTCGGGTAACCTGGCTCCTACCGAGTCTGGGTTGATTGAGGGACAAATATTAGTAACCCCGCAAAAAAACACAAGAGCGCGGGTAATATATGTAAAAACACAATTACTCTAGCCTTTACGGTGATCACTATCTCTTATCTTCCATCTTAACATATAAGTATATTATTACTTTTTAATTTATTTCATAATAACATTCCCTTTTCATTTCTTCTAAATAAGGATTGTCATTAATTACTTATATATTCAAATTAATGAAATAGAATATCGAATGGCATAATTTTACGGACGATACAATTATTTGGAAGTCCCTACAGAAACACAAAATACACACGACTCATGTATATTCTATATAATTTAACCTGATTGACAATTTCACCTGGTCCAGAAATCTTCCCACAAAACATCATGTTATCAATTACATTCTCCTCCTTGTAATTAAGTTATACCCAGTCAATGCAATTACATCTTTACTTCCAACTCAAACTCTTTATGACATATATATGATAAAGATTTTATTCAATAATTCTCTACCTGTTATGATAAAAGATAAAAATTTTTAATTATATATAAATTAATATAATAAGTAATAATAATATTATTAAATAATTAATAATTAAATTATATAAATAATAATAATAAATAATAATAATAATAATAATAATATATAATAATAATATAATTAATAAATTAAAATAATTAATATATAATATATAATAATTAAATTCTATTTGGGGTTAATAGGAGCGCTTACTCACAATAAAAGCTGGAAAAAATCAAGAAAGAGTACGTGAGAAGAACAATTAAGACCCTATAAAAGTCACAGAAAGGAAAGTTCACTCACCATTTATCTAATTCCCTACTCCATACCTGAGTGAGACATAGTCGCAGTTTAAAAAACAAGTCCACCCTATGGTCTTCAACAAAGTATCATATATATATATATAGACGTATCTTATATTATACCTAATAATTACTCACACTATTAGAGTTAGGTATACTTATCAGAAAAAATATATATGTATAGGTGTTACATACCCAATATGGTAAGACCCATCAAAATCCATACCCCATTTACAAAACCCCTACCATTGCACTCAGTAAAACTACCGTAATACTAATTATTAATTTCTTAATCTAATATGATTCACTTCATGTCGAAAACTCAATATTCCTATTCTTTCATAAACCTTTTTATATTTCTGTAATTTACAATTCACTTTTTCCTTACAGCTTTCCTATCACACACCACCATACGTAAATTCCTAAACACACTCTAACACACTATATCATATTATTCACATCATTTTCTACCATATACGCAGAACCATCTTAAAATCATTTCATAACATTAACACAGGGTAACAACATACCCTTCAATGTAAGAACCCTAGAGCAAATCAATACACTTAGTCCCTTACCCTCACTCAAACTGATATTTAAATTGCTCCAGTCACCTAGTATCCTTGAGCTCATTTCACAACTATTCAACACTTATTGGAATAACAACTTACTGCTATAATCCGGTTTCCTACCTTTTCAATTACCAACATTTTATATATTTAAAATATATTTATAAGAAACTCACTCATACTGGATTTATAATTGCTTTAACCTATAATATAGATATATATTATAAATCATAATATATATTATATATAATAATAATATATAATATATATATATTATATATATATAATATATATATATTATATATATATATACAACTGGTGACTATTCGATCAATTTTAAATGCAGATTCTCCACACAGTACTATACTATCATACTTCCGTAATCAATACTTTATAATTATTACTTATATCTATATATAACCTTTACAAACTCCCTTATAAAACTTTCTTAATATTCCATCACACAAAACAAACTCATTAACATGGTGACTATATATAAATACTCTCCCTCCTTCGATTACTACATCATGAGTTACCCTAACATAGACCTATCCCTAGCTATCTCATCTAATTCTTTCAATCTACTCATCAATTATCCAATTATAAAAACTTAATATATCCAAGAGATTCAAACATAACATCATAATCCCTTAAGCCTATTCACATAATTTCCACTATTACTTGATATTAATTATAATAATATATTAATGGACGGTGAAGGTTACCCATTCATCTTCCTAATTCTTGAACTGCCATTTAGTACTATCACATCATCAGCGATGTGCATCATAAATCGTACATAAGGCATCAACATCTTATAATTTTCATCAGTTTATAATCTTCTTTTAGTATAACAACCAAAGATTATATCCTCTATATTACCAACACATATTATTACATAACAACACCACATAGTTGAAAATCATACCTAAATCACAGACTTATTCCTCTTCTTTCTTTTTGTTTTCCGAATTTGTCAATCTGAGGTGAGCTTCTGTATTTATCAGTAAAATGTTGTATTCGCCTGAAGGACTTCATTTGATACAAACAATAAAAGATTGTTATTAGACCTCACAAAAATTAATTAATGAACTAATCGTAAGATTTCTTCATCTGGGACAATGGATAGGTTATGAAAAATGCCAAAATCCGTGGACCCCCTAAAAGTTAGTCAGTAAATTACACATTATTAATCTATTAATAATTAAGTAGGTATGAAATGTGACTAGTGTTGATATAAAATTAAATAAAATAAAAAATAAATTGTCAAATGGCAACTTTCTTATATTTTGCCAGTTTGCACATTTCATGCAGCTTTAATTCGTTTTTGAGCGTTCTTCTTGCCCTGATGCCAGAAGCATAGTAGAAATATATTTTTTATATGGCCAGGTTTTTATCATAGCACTGATGTGCATCATTTTAAACAATCTTTTTCAACATAAAAATTGTCTTCAATGTTTATCCCTCGTTTTATTTTTAAATAAATATTAACAGCCCTGTATGATATTGGATAATAATTTCATTTTACTATGCTAGCTCACCACTCCCTAGAGCTTAATGCCCCCTTAAGCCCAGCGTCCACTAACATATGCTCTACAACTTCTTCTAAATGCATATTGCTCTTCGCCAATTAGTAACTCAGTCACTCAACGCACTCTTTCAACCAAAATACCAGCATTTACCTTCCCTACAACACTCAATAAACTAATTCCCCTATAGATCCTACAGTTCCCCTTATTTCCCCTGCCCTTATATAAGGGTACTATTACAACTCTCCTCCAATCTTTAGGAATTATATACCCCATAAAAGATGTTACTCAACTTTCATATCCAGTCAATTACGATCTTGCCTCCATTCTTGATCATTTCACAAGTAATTCCATGTATACTTGCAGATTTGCCATTCTTCAACTTTCTCACTTTACCTATTACTTCCTCCCTATTAATTACCTTATCCCCAAAATACCTATTTCTTCTTACAACTTCAAACCCACACACACATTCTCTATCACCTCTTCATTACTACTAATGCTATGCAGATTTTTAAAGTGTTCTCTAGAAACAGTCTTCACATCCATTTTATTAGTCACGAAGGTACCATCTCTATTCATTGTTCTATGAAGATCCCCCCATACTCTCTTTCGCACTTTCTTCCAGAACAGCTTCCTATTCAATTGTAAATCTCTATTCATCCTCCTTCCAAACTGTTCATTTACCTCTTTCTTTCCTCCTACATATGGAGCTTTTAGTCTTCCTTTGTTCCTCCTCTATATTTTCATATACCTTTCATTTCAGACCTCATCATTGGCTTTTAACGCATTCAACCAGGCCTCTTTTTTTTTTACTTTTAACCAATTGCATCACCTCTTCATTTCACCACTTACTATTGACATTCTTACTTTCTACTTTAGCACATCCACATATTTCTCTTGCACTGCCAACAAAGGCTTCATTCATTTACGTTTAGATTCGTTATTTCACTTTGTTCACATTCAACTGATTTATTTTCAAGATCTCTTAAATACTTTTCCATATTACCTTGTTCACTTAACTCCTCCCTCTTAATTCTCTCCACATCTTTCCTTTCCATCCATGCCCCCATTAACTTAATCTTACATAAAACAACAAAATAATCTGATATTCCTATCCCCACCCACCTCACTGATTTAACGTCCATCACATACTTCAACATCTCCTTCACCAACACAAAAACAATCATACTTTTCACTTCAATACCATCTCTACCTACCCCAACTCTCGTATATTTATGAATACTCTTGTGCTAGAAGAATGTATTCCTTAAACACACACCTCTATCCTCACAGAAAGGAATCACCTTCCTACCAATCTAATTTTCTCCTGCAACCCCAAAGCACCCGGTTATACCATCCCTTTTTTGATCACCCTATCCACCATTTAAATCGCCCAACACAATCAATCTGAAGCTCCTACTCACCCCATCCAAAACATCATTCAGATTATCCCAGAAAGTCTTACTCTCCTCAACATCACCCTCAGATGGATCATATGTTACAACCACAAATACCTTGACCTTTCCAAACTTAAATTTAACCATTAGAATTCTAGTACTCACACAAACAAAAAAAATCACTATAGCTCTGTGCCACAGGCCACTTATCAGAATCGCAACTTCTTCTCTCCCCATCTCATTCCTCTTAATGCAGCACACACACATTTCACCTCACACTTCTCGTCTTCACCACTTCCTTTCATCTTTGTTGCAAGCAAATCAAATTTACCCTTTCTATATACATCCATCACCTCTCTTCTCCCCCCCCCTTTATTCCTCTAACATTCCATGTACCCATACGATTCATACAATTTCACTGAAAAATATAAGGTCGCTTATGGCGGTCACAACCAGGAATGAGGCATGCATAAGCATTCCTAGCAAGAGGTAAATGGTAGTGGGTAGTCAACACAACTACCACTGTCAATTTAGTTGCTTCCTATGACACGAAGAACATACCCTGTGGGAATTCTTTCTCCCCACACAAATGAGTATATGAAAAAGGCATTGTCTGTAGTAGTAATGTTTTATGGTCTGTTTGTCATACGAAGAGTCTACTCCTGTGTAAGAAGTGTGGATATGAGTGGAAGAGGGGTGAACCATAGGACACTGGAGTGCCATGGCATGTACCCTACAACCCAAATGTTCGATGAGAGGTAATCTTATCACTTTGAGAGTGCCACTTCCCTCCCTCTGTTCTCTTATGACACACAGAATATACAAAATAAGAGTTCCTGTACCCCTACATAGAGATATCCTGCCATACATGGTGGTAATAATAATAATAATAATAATAATAATAATAATAATAATAATAATAATAATAATAATAATAATAATAATAATAATAATAATAATAATAATAATAATAATAATAATAATAATAATAATCTTTCCTTACCTGATTTTCTGTCAACTCTGAACTTTGCTCAAAGTTTTCACTATCGTTTCTACAATCTTCTGTACTTTCAAAGAGTTCATCCTTAATTTCATTTTTAATATCCATAATAAACTTAAATTTACTTCCCCTCTAAATAATATCTTAAAATGACAAAAAATAAATTCCTTCTCTGAAAAAAAACAAAATTAAATGTTTTGAATTATTACAGAACTGATTTTTTTTTTCTTTAAAATTTATTGTTATGCTGAAGATAAAATACGGTATTATAAATAATAATAATCAAAATTAAGTAGACTTATAATAAAATGTACCATAGTGAACAATTCACATACTGATCTAAACTTATTTTAAAGGTTGTAAGAAGTCAACTACGTCCAATCTCATCATGTTTAATTGACAAATTGGTTACAGCAGAAGTATTTTTTTAAATTTAGACAAATATTTTAATTTTTTTTTATTTCTTGTGACAACATCTCAAATCATCAACAGGTAAAGTAGTTGATAGGCCATTAAAATTTTTTTAACTTGTTCAAAATGTTGACAAATAATTAATTTAAAAAAAAAAAAAAAAAATGGTCAACAAAATTTTCTTATACTCTCATAAATCATTGAGACAATAAATCATTCTGCCCAAATCATTGACATATTATAGGTCATAAGCACACAAAAAAATAATAATGTAATTCTAATAATAATAGTTTTATTAAAGTTCAAATAAAGCTCATTCAGACTCACCTTGGAGGGGTGAATCGGGCCACCATTGTGGGGTGAATTGGGCCACCCGTTTAAATTCCTCTTTTATGTATAAATTCAATTTTATATTTTAATTTTTACTTAATATAGTATGTTTATTATAATTAAATTAGTAATAAGTAATAAAAATGTCAATAATGATACATAAAATAAGAATAAAAATAAGGTAGTTTGATTCATCCCTCTCCAGTCAAAAATTTTGACACTTTTTGGAATTCGTATTTTTTATATAAATTTCATTTTTTTATTTTAATTTTTACTTAATATAAGTAACTTTATTATTTTAAAATTAATTATACGTAATAAAAATGTCAATAATATACGTAAATATGAAAAAACAATGGTGGTCCGATTCACCCCATCATCAAATTTTTAAGGTTGTGAATCGGACCAAGTTAGGCCCCTGTGATTTAAGCCACTAGTACTGTTTTGGAACAAACTTTACTTGCCATGTTAAAGCTAACATACTTCGAGTGTATACATGTTAAAAATAATTAAAATCCATCCACAATTTTTATTTTAATAACAAAGTTAAAAAAACTCAAATTTTTCAAAAGTGAAATTCTATTGAAGGGCATTTTGTACCCTAATTTATTATATTTTTTAAAAATATAAGACCTCAACTTTTCTTACATAGGAGCCAATAAAACTTGTAGTACTACCCGCATGGCTAAAAAATTGGCAAAATTTTTTTTTTTTTTATTTGTTTTATTTAGAGTGGACCGAATCACCCCTCTAAAAGAGGCGGTCCCGGTCACCCTGCCTGACGCTATATATATATATTTATATATATATATATCGATATATAATAATATATATATAATATATATATATATAAATATATATATATATATATATATATATATTATAATATATATATATATATATATTATATATATATATATAGTATATATATATATACGGTATATATATATAATATATATATATATCTATATATATCTATTATATAATATATTATATTAATAAATATATATATATATAATATATTATGATAGATATACCCATGCCTACCTATGTAGTATGTATTTGATATATAATGAAATATAAATATGAAAACATTGTAAATAAATAAAAGAAAAAAAATTATAAAATAAAATAAGCAAGCCTATAAATAAGCATAAGTATATTTGTAATTTTTTATAAACTGCCTTGTTCAACTTATGACGTAAGCCTTGAATTTATTTATTTAAATAATTTTTATAAAAATCAAAGGCATAGACTAAAAAAAAATAGTATTGAATAATAAAAAAATAAATAAATAAATAATCGGTCTCTTTAGGAAAAAAAGTTATAGCCTCTCAAAATTTTAAAAAGCTCAGACTTTTCTTATAAAAAAAAAATTGACAGGAATTTCTTTTTATCATAATTCACGAAATAGCCGCAAGGGAACTGTAAAAGAAATAGTAGTATATATAGCCATGGTTACCAGAACTCCATCTAGGTTTACAGCAATGTAAATCATCGATCCATCCTGGTTACATTATATATATATATATAATATATATATATATATTATATATATATATTATATATATTATATATAACCGTATATATATAATATATATATATATATATATATATATATATATATATATATATATATAATATACTATATATATATATACCGTATATATATATATTGTTAAGTATACTCTGTATACTTAACAAATCTTATTTTAACTCTGAACTAGATGGTCTAAACCTACCTCGAGGCTGAGGCCCATTCAGTTTTTTTTTTATAAGAAAACCCTTTGGGAAAATTCCACTTTCGAGAGGTTGTAATTTTCATATAATCAACATCTTAGACCAATTCATTTATTTATTTTTTATTCATTACTATTTTGCTATGATTTTTATAAAAATCTGTTTAGAGGCCGTTATTGTAAACAATTACGCATTTTATTTTAACCATCTACAAGCACTTCCTAAACTATAATGAAATACAGACCACTATTATTAGCTTGAAATAAATATGAGTTTAATCAATAGGTAGTGTAAAATCTTTGTTATTTATTTTATTTTATCCATGGTCCGTGGATGGCCTTAATATTGGCCCCTACTTAACCAAATATTTTTGGCTTAAAACTTTTTACTTAATCATACATTACAACATATAATATAATATTTAAAATATAAGTGAAGAATAGGGTATATGGTAAATAATATAAATATAAATAATTATATATGAACAAAATAAAACAAAACTAAAATAAAATAAAGTAAATAAAATAAATTCCAAGTAAGAAAAATAAAATAAATTTTGTAAAATAAAGTAAATAAAAATCTAAAGCTATACTCAAATATAATATGTAGTTATATAAACATAATTATGAATACATAGTAAACATGTGAAACAAGAAAATAAAAGAAAATGAAATAAAATAAAAAAAATAAATGTATAAAATACATTGGGTCATGTTAATTTTTTACTTACATACTTTGTGAAGTTTTGTTATTATGAAAAAAGTAAAATTTACCCTATGAAAGAGAAAATAAGTTATTCAATATTTACAGTATTGGTGAAGCTCGATAAATTTTTAATTCTTTTCTTTTTAATTTTTATTTAATATTTTAAGTTTTTTTTAAAGCAATTTTATTTATTTGAGAATTATTGATGCTAACAAATGTCAAGATTGTTCTTCATATTTTAATTATTGTTTTTATGTTTCTTATGGGTATTTAATTACATTAATTAAAACAAAAGAGGAATTAAATATTTGTCACCCAGTTTGTGTAAATTCGGTTACTACTTGCGGGAGGTAACATAATCTTATTTTTATTTGAAATTTGATTACCGTAGGTTTAGGTTACGTTATGTTAAATCGTTAATGATAAGTCAGGGCTAGGTTAGCTTAGTATTAGGTAGGTTAGGTTAGGTTTGCTAAGGGTTAGGTTTGGTTGTTAGGTTAGGTTACGTTTAGCGATTAGGTAAGGTAAGTTAAAATTAGGTAGGTAAGATTAACATAGGTTAGATTATGGGTTAGATTAGAATATTGCATTAGATAAAGAAAGTTCAATTTTGTTAAAAATAAAATTTAACTTATTTCACAGGCTTGTGCTAATTAATCAATTTGCATTGGTGAACAAAACATGACGGTGAAAGTACGTGAAGTGTTTTTAAATATAAACTAAAAACAAAAAGAAATGAACATAAAGATAATTGATTCATATATTTGCGAGTTTGCGTGGAGTAAAAGAAATGAATCTAAAAACTTTTAATAAATATTAAGGATATTGCTTAGATTTTTAAACATACATACAACGTTTATATATAATATATATATATATATATATATATATATATATATATTATATATATATATATATATATATATATATATATATATATTATATATGATATATATATAGTATATATTATAAAAAAGGAATGTAATGTTCACATTATCAAAAACCTGGTAATTATTGAGTTTAACAGATTTTGACAAAATATCAATTTTTTTTCCAATAATCGGTTTTTTTTTTTGTATCTTTAGAACCCATGCAAAGTACTGAAACAGTGGTGCCAAACCTCTCTCATATATACATTTATTGCTATCGCAAATAAAAAAAAAAAAAAAAAAAATTCGATACATAAAAAAGAATGATATACTGAAAATA
>JABUQX010106902.1:27500-35000 GCA_015478945.1 Trachelipus rathkii | reverse complement strand
CTTTGACACTTGGATGAGACAAACTTATGGAAATCTTGAAAAAGAACTTTTTGCGATTCTGACTTGGTATAGGATTTAAGGTTCTACAGTCACCACATGGGCGTCACTCACCTTAAGTAATTTTGAAAAGAAATGAAGTGGCGACGACCAGGGGGATTAAAAATATTGAAAGATACCAGTTCAGTTTTTGCAATTGTAAATTCTTCACTTTGCTAAAAAATAGGATATGTTACTGAATTATTCAGAATTCGAAGAGGAATCTAAAGGTTCGTAGTGGAATTCAAAATGAGTTTCAAACCATAATCCAAAATTAATGGAGAATGATAAAAGAAGTCCTTATTGATAATGTTCGCTTGTGGTTCGTTTGAGTCATCTTCTTGGAGTGTTCTGATTTGGATTTTTTAGCATTGTTGTTTTTTCTTTTTCTTCATTTTGGTTGTTTTCTTTTGGAGACGAGCTTTTCTTGTTGAGGATGAAAGAGTTAGTGAGAGAGAGTGCAAGTATCCAAGTTTTCGAGGTTTGGCATGGTAATAAGAAGTTACTGGTGAAATGCTGATGGGTTATCAGAAGGCGCTGGGTGTTTTACTTCCGGGATTACCAATATATAGGGGCCCTTTAAATAGTTCTTTGAAGTGTTTTTGGTTCTTGGTATATAGGCCTCTATATGAGTTGGATGATGATTTAAAAATCATAAAACAAATGATGATTTATTCAATAAAATATAAATAACAACAGCTCCCCTTTATTGAGATTCTCTCTTTTTTTCTTCGTAAGTTTCGATGAGCAGTCTCGACCTTTTCCTGTGTTTACCTCCCTTGCCAACTTATTCTTTTGAAAAGCTTTGTAAATTGAGATGAGTCGATTCTGCTGTTGCGGACTTTCCTGAAGTTTTACCTCCCTTGCTTGAAAGTTGGGTTTTCTTGTCTTCTTTGGATGGCAAAGCAATGTTGGTTGTGACTCCGACTGAGTATAAGAAGAGAGTGGGAGAGAAAATGGGAGAGAATGCTCAATAAGGCAGTGGGGAAGCCTTTTATACAATTTGTTACGTACTTATGTCAAAATTTTGTTTACGCAAATCTTGGCACAAGTACGAACATAAATATAAATTTTTAAACTTTTACAAATAGTTATATTGAGGATTGCTATATATATATATATATATATATATATATAATATATATATATATATAAATATATATATATATATATTATATATTAATAATTTTTTTATATATAAAAAAAATGTATATATGTGTGTGTATGTGAATATTATCTATATACGATATATATATATATATATATCGCACTTATAATATGCATATAATATATATATTTTAATATAGAATATATATATATATATATATATATATATATATATAAATAAAAAATAATAATATATATATATATTATATATAATATATATATATATATATATATATATATATATATATATATATATATATATATATATATATATATATATATATATATATATATATATATATTATATTTAAGACATGGTTCCTCATTTGAAATACATATGTAAAATATAAAGAGTACTAAATAACCTTCGTGCACAATAGCCTTAAAATGAATACCCTAAGGGCTAAAACTTAACGTATAAAAAACCTAGATTAACGAAATAAACTCTAATAATATAATAATATAATAATAATAATAATAATAATAATATAATTAATAATAATAATAATAATAATAATAATAATAATAATAATAATAATAATAATAATAATAATAATAATAATAATAATAATAATAATAATAATAATAATAATAATAATAATAATATTTAAAAATATTAAATAGGACTTAATAAGCATTATTAAAATAAAAATATTTAAAAAAAAATAAAATTGAACAATAAAAATAATAAAAATAAAAACATTTATAAATATATAATGTTTTAATTAAATAACCAATATAAAAATATTTAAAAATATTTAATGACTTAATTAAGATAATTAAAATAAAAATATCTAAAAATATGTAATAAGACAATAAAAATAATAATAAAAATGTTTAAAAATATATCCGTTTATCCTAATTTCCTTTATTAATTCATAATATAAAAACTATATTCCTCAATGTTCTGCTTTTACTTAATAGTCTGGGAGCATTGTTTTTCCCGTGGCAAAGTTAATGAAAGGAAGATACCAGTGGCGCCATTTAATCGGTAAAAACATGTAGTTTGATAATTTCCATGGTGACACTCTCACAGGTGTTGCGTATGACTGTGGTGACGTCATCCAAGATGGCCGCCATTTCACTATAAACAAACTGCCTTATCTCGGTCGCTATCTAACCGATTTTCAATTTTTTTTACCTTGTTGGAAAAGTATTTTTAAGAGCTAAAAAGAAATTTTCTTAGCATGTATTGCGAAAAAACAATATTTTGGTTGATACCTGGTTTTAAGCTAAAAAAGTGATTGTTTTAGCCCGATTTTGACGTTTTTTGCTCTGTGTCACGCTGCGTGGTCGTGTTGTTTGGTATGTAATATTTAGGAATCGTAATTAATGCTATTAGTATTACTATTGGTACTATACTTTTGAGTATGTACAGTTTTATTAATTTCATTTCTTTTGTTTCAGGATGAAATTTGTCGTATAAAGCAGCCAGTAATAATGGAAGGGGTACTACAAGTTCAGATGCCACCATCAAAGAGGAAACGGAGCAATAGTATTGACTACAGTCTCTGTGTGTTGTGTCAAAAAAAAAGGATAATGAATAACTTGTCGTTGAATCAAAATCCAAGCAAAACAACTTCTAGAAGCACTTGCCAAACGAAGTAAGTTCGGAGGCAAAGAATTTAAATGTTCATTCGAGTTACTTTTTGATATAGACAAACTGACAGAAAAAATGGTCATTGACATTTATCTTGTTATAAACGGTGCACTCACAAGGTGCAACTAGCAAGATTGGAAGTCAAATATGAAAAGAGACTAGAAGCAATTGACATCATAAATGAACCTTCTACAAGTAACACACGAACACCATTCACAAGATCGTGCGGTGAACGAACAGAAAAAAATACGTTTTTTTCGTAACAAAGACTCAAGAGGATATTAATTGTTCACAGTTTCAACCAGAAAAGCCGGCGCAAAACTACAAGAGGTTAAAAACCATAGCAATTATAATCAATGGAAAGTCAAATTAATGTTCGATTTTCAAAACCTACTTTTTGGGGGTTTTGAAATAGAAAAATTGCAAAAAAAAAAAATTTCTGCTCATCCGATCTGAATGAAATTTTCAGGACATTTGTAGTCGAGAAAGATGCACATTTTTTATTTAAATATTTTTAAATTTTTTTTATTTAAATATTTTTAAATTTTTATTTAAATATTTGAAAAAAATTTTCAAAAAAATTTTTTTTTTGAAATTTATTTTTTAGTTAGTATATATATATATATATATTATATATATTATATATATATATAGATATATACTATATATATATATATATATTATATAATATATTATATATATATATATATTTATATATATATAATATATATATATATATATATATATAATAAATATATAATATATATATATTATATATAATATATATATACTAATATATATATAATATATATATATATATATATATATATATATATATATATATATATATATATATATATATATAAGTAAAAAGGATGTGTCTTGGCCGACTATATACGCCCTCAAAATTTGATGTTGGACTTATGAGTAGGAAAAAAAATCTATCAATATTTAACTTTTTCTAAAAACAAACTTTTGAAGTGTGTGGAAGAGGGAGTGCTTACCCCTGTTATTATGTGAAGAGCCATGTGTTCCGGAATCCCTTCTGAAACTGATTAAATGTTCATGTGTGAAGAACCGATGTTCACCACCTTGCAAATGTTTAGCAAACAATCTGCCTTGCACAGAAATATGTAGTTGAAATGCCGACAACTCAACTTGGGATAATTTGTATCCACCTCATTACACAGACGGATATAGTGATGAAGCTAATTGAAGCCAATTTATAATCTTCCTACTGTATATTTATGTGAATATATTACTTGAATTTGTTAAAACATCATTTCTAAAGTAATGTAATGTGGAGCATATTTTCTTATAATGTAATTAAAGTAATTTTGCCATAATTTTTTATAACTTTTTACCTTTAATCAAAATATTGGTTTTTTTTCTCAATACTTGTTGAGGAGGTTATTTTTAGCTATTAAAAGTACCTTTCCAACAAGCTAAAAAAATTTAAAATCGGTTAGATAGCGACCGAGATAAGGCAGCGGCCATCTTGGATGACGTCACCACAGACATACGCAATACCTGTGAGGATGTCACCATGAAAATTACTAAACTACATTATTTTTCATATAAAATGACACCACTGGTACCTTCCCTTCATCAACTTTGCCACAGGGAGACATTTTTCCATTCTGCTCCCGGACTATGTGGTAAACAATTCAGTATATTAATTAAAAATACCCTTACCGTGACACCATCGGTAGAGTGACTGAGCAGCGTGGCACAGGACCAGGGTTTGATCCCTCGTCCGGATCGTAGCAAAAAAAAAAAAAAAAAAAAAAAAAAAAAAAAAAAAAAAATTACTTATAGTTAAATTCGAAAACTCAGGAAATAATGGGAAATAATTAAACAAAATGTTTAAGTAAAATGTTAAGATTCATTTTACGCATATTTTTGATTCCTTATTATTAAATTTGTAGATTTTATTATTTTAATAGAAAAAGGCGAATTAGAAGGAGATAATTACTAGGAAAATTACCAAAGAGATAATAACTACGAAAAACTAACAATTCTCATACCTTGAGTAGAAATTTTTCTGTCAGTTTACTTCTTCAGGTGTTTGCATTATTTATATGATCTACTGCTAAACCATGAAATTAAATATATACATGGATCAGAAGACGAATACTTCGTATGACAAGTCTTGGGCCTTCTGGAATGATCTGCTGTTTGTTCTAGTAAATAAACGTTGTTTTAAATAAAATGTTAAATTAAAAATGGCAAAGTCTCTTAGTGATATTAGATGCGGTAGTGATATTTCAGTAACAGCCGCTAGCATTTCCAGCCTTAAGGAGCGTTCAGACAGAACGCAAAGTAGTTCGCTGATTGTGAGAGGCGCTATGTCATTGGATTCAATTTTATTCTATTTTAAATCTGGCGGCCACCCAGTTCGGTATCATGGCTTAGTGGCATGCTAAGAGCTCGGTATGGCCGATAGATTTAAAATGCAATGAAATTGGATTCATAAACATAAAACCGCTCACAATTAGCGGCCGGCTTTACATTTGGTCTGGACGTGTCCTTAGTCTCGTTAAACTTTCTGTGCACGATTTAATTTTTTTTTTTTTTTTTTTTTTTTTTTTTTTTTTTTTTTTTAAGGAAATATTTCAATTTATCTATATATTTTACCTAATTCTTTTTTAATATTTATGAGATACATAATGATCGATAATTTTAATATTTTTAATATTTTTTTATATTTTTAAACTTTTTAATATTTTTAAAATTTTTAAATATTTTAATATTTTTCATACTTTAATATAAGTTTAATATTTTAAAATTTTAATACTTTCCAGAGTTCTATTTAAAAAATTTAAAAGTTTTATTTTACTCACTGGCATCAGAAAATTGGTAAATATTAAATATTAATATATTAAATATTGAGATATTAAAAATTAATATATTAAAGATAAAAAGACTAGTTGTTTTCCGTTCACCATTTGTACTTCCCTCCTTCTAATTCATACACATTATTTTTGCAATAATAAACAAAAATTATTCGAGCTCCTTTCATTTGTTTTTAGCTTTCATTTTAAATTGCTGTTGGTAAAAGCAAGAATCATTTCATTTGCATATTGCTTCTGTAAAACAAAAGTATATTCGCGGTCTTGAATTTCAAGCTAATATTCTTGAATTATTGCTATTCCCAATCTTGCAATATTTAAAAGATATGCCTATATGTACACATGGAATTTAAAATTTCATTTCTTTATTTTTTTTTTTTTACTGTTGTTCCCATCTACTTAATTGAAGTAAATCTTGCTATATTTACAAAGTATATGCACATGAAATTTAAAATTTGCCTTTTTGAGAATGAATAAACGAAAACATTCAAATATTGAAAGCAGATGTCCCTTGATCAAAAATGCTTGAAAAGTGTGAACGTTATGTAAATAGGATTAGTGGGGAAAATAAAAACCTCTTAGAACGGAAAGAATACCAATAGGGTATTTGAATTTTGAAGCATAAAAATAACTGTTAAATCTGGGATATAAGGAAGATGGGTAAAACAGAAAAAAAGATTGTGTCACAGATTTTGCTAGCGGAGTATATATAAGATTGAGCCTAACGGTTAGGTTTTGAGTCAGAGTGTCGAACAAAGAAATGATGAGACTAAAAGGAGGAGGTATGCGGCGGAAGAGTTCAGATGAATAATGTCCGTTGCAATAGGGATAAGACACTCAACCTCTTCCAAATGAAATATTATAAAATTTAAAAGTGATAAATAAAATATTTTGAATAAATTTGGTAAAAATATAGGAAAATTTTTAATTTTATGAAATCTTTAATATTGTAAAGTTTTATGAAGCAAACCTAAATATATAAAATTAAATAATTTTATAGATTTATTTATGACAAATCTTCATAATATTTATTCAATTTTTTGCACATCTTATTCACATTTCAATATTTTTTTAATACAAAATAACAAATTCCGAATGTTTTGCCATGTTTCATCCACTTGAAAATTTATAGACTTGTTTTTCATTAAGATGTCACGTAAAACGAATTACAAATTTTATTTTAAAATATTAATTTTTTTTCCTAAATGAAAGCTCTTCATTTACTCCATGATCCTCATCTCTTAAAATTATAATTTTTAAGAGCTCTTAAAAGAAACTTTTGATTTTCCCTTAACTTGGTCCTTTCAGCTCACTGAATTTCATTACTTAACAATTTTAAATTTCGTCAATCTCTTTGAAGTACTTGTCATTTATATATATATATATATATATATATATATATATATATATATATATATATATATATATATATATATATATATATATATAATATATATATATATATATATATATATATATATATATATTGTGGGTATTCAATGGGTGAAGGGTGGTACCAGTCTCTACTAAGCACCCAAACACTTATCCCAAGCACAACTACTCCTAACGGGCACACGACCGGGTATTTAAAAATAACTGTGGTTAGCCAAAAAATAAAAGGCAGTAATTTTATTACCATTCGTAAAAGATGAAGCCGCACTCACCTTTGTTGAAAAATAATAAAAGATGTTTTAGCTCCCAATAATATTATAAAAATTATAAAATATATGATCCCTAACAAAAGACAGGAAATTATCAGTTTCCTTTAATGAATGATATTTGTAATTATTTTATTTTGAAAGAAATAAAATATAAAATAGCAGGAAATACTATGTGAGCACCAAC
>JABUQX010106902.1:17500-22500 GCA_015478945.1 Trachelipus rathkii | reverse complement strand
AATTTGCTTTATTCAATTACAGGGAGAAGAGTAAACAGAACGGCTTCCAATTAAATTGCTATTAATGAGAATAGTTTTATTTTCTTATTTTTCAAGATAGATATATATATAATATATATTATATATATATATATATATATATATATATATATAATATATATATATATATAATATATATATATATATATATATATATATATATAATAATATATTATATATATATATTATATATATATATATATATATATAATATAATATATATATTCAAAGTGGTAAGTTGTGCTTTATAACAGATTATTTCGAATAATTACTCCAGTGTCAAATAAAGGAAATTGCTTTTATTTGTTTAGGACTTGTAAATTTTTTCTTGTATCATTTGGAGGAAGGTAAGTAAGCTTTTCTCAAATTACAAACCACCAAAATTTAATCTAGAAAATGGGCCATTGCCAACCTTTACTTCCTCTTTTTTTTCATGAGAACTTCATTCTTTGTTAAGCGGATTATTTTTTTAGTCAATTAGAAGATATTTTTATTCTCTGTTTACAAAGGATTATATTATTTTTTCGGACAGGTATATATATATATATATATATAGTATATATATATATTATATATATATATATATATATATATATATATATATATATATATATATATTATATATATACACTACGGTATATATAACCACCATTTATCTACATATCATATACACATACTTATATCCACATCCCTCTTCTAGACAACATCTTACCGACATCCCTATCCCTTATATCCCTATGTATGGGGGAGAAAAGGCGCGGGAGAAAAGAATTGCCCACATCGTATGTCCTGTGTTCATAGAAGGCGAATAAGGCATGGTCGGTAGTTGGTTGGCTCCCCACTAACCTCTTACTTTTGCCAGGAATGCTAATGCATTGCTCAGAGAAGGTCGTGATAGCCGTAAGCGGCCTTCTATCTTTCGGCCGAAAACTGTATGAATCCGTATGGGGTATATGAATTTGTAAGGAAATAAATTGCTTGAGGGAGGAGAAGAAGAGAGAGGTGATTGAATGTATTTAAAAAGAGGGCAAATTTGATTTGTCCGCTGTGACTGGAAACAAAGATGAAAGGAAACTGTTGCTGAAAATGAGTGGTGAGGTGTGAAATGTATTTGTGCAGTGTGTGGAAAGGAAGGAGAGAAGAGAAGAAAGGAGGTTGCAATGTGTGATGATTTACTGTGTGGTTACAGAGCGTGAGTAGATAAATTAGTATTGAGTATGTTGTGCGGTTGAGAACTAGAAATTCTAATGCGTAGATTTAACATTGAAAATGTCAAATTATGTTGTGGTTGGACATAAGGCTTCCATTCAATTCTTGGATAATCTGGAATTTGATGTTTTTGGATTGGGTGAGTAGGGGATTTAGTTCATTGTGTTGGGAGACCTAAATGGTTGAATAAAGGTGATCAAAAAAGGGATTGGTATAAACAGGTGGCTTTAGGTGGTGGGTGGGTTGATTGATTTCTGTTTTTCTGAGGAGAGAGATGTGTATGTGCTAAGTAATACTTCTTTAAACACAAGAGTATTTCATAAGTATACTAGAGTTTGGTTGTTAGGTACTAGGTTAGAGATGGTATGAAGTGAAAAGTATTGATTGATTTATTGTTGGTGAAGAAGGAGATGTTGAAGGATGTGTTGGATGTTAAATAGTGAGGGGTTTAGGAATGGGAGTATCGGATCATTATGTTGTTTTATGCAAAATTAAGTTAGTGAGGCTTGGATGGGAGAGGAAGGTGATAAGGAAGCGAAGTGGGTCGAATTAAGAGTGAGAAGTTAGAATAAACAAGGTAATAAGGATAAGTTTTTAAGAGCTCTCGTGAGTAAACCAGTTGAATGTGGAAAGTTGAAACTAAACAAATCTGGAAGCAAATGAGGGATGCGGTTGTTAGTGGTGCAGAAGGAGTAGTGGAGTGCTAAAGTAGGAAATAAAGAAAATTGTTAACAGTTGTGCCGTGATATGGAATGGGGAAAGTAATGAAAGCGATTAAAAGCAATTAAAAACCGATGAAATACTAAAAAGCCATATGATGAAGTTTTTCAAAAAAAAAAAAAAAAAAATAAAAAGGGAAAAAAAAAAAATTTGGAATTATATAAGGAGGAAAAAAGGGAATACTAAAAGGTGCATACGTAGGAGGAAAAAAGAGGTAAAGGAACGGTTTGGAAAGAGCATAAATGTAAACTTACAAGGGAATAGGAAGCTCTTCTGGAAGGAAGCGCGAAAGGTTAAGAATAAAAATAAGAGAATGAGCACTGAGAATAATTAATAGGGATGGTGCTTTCATAAAAACATAAGAAGAACATTAAGAAAAGAAATATATGACAGTAAGAAAGCCACCATGGGCCTTTTTCGTAAAGACTGATTGAAATGGATGTGACCGGATTGTGGAGGGAACTACTTCGAAAATCTGCATAACGCTGGCAAGTAATGAAGAGTGATAGTTGAATGTGTTGTGGCGTCTGATTGGGTGCAAGAAGGAATAGCTATTTTGGGGATGAGGATTAGTAAGGAGGGGATAATGGGTAGAGTGAGAAAGTTGAAGAATGTTTAAATCTGCAGTATAGATGAAATTACTGGTGAAATTGATCAAGAACTGGAGGTTGAGATGGTGAAAGATTGGGATTTGAAGTTACGTAAAACAAAGCGTTTATAGAGGGTATAGTTCCGAAGAATGGAGGAGAGCAAGTCAATAATATCCTTATATAAGAATAAGGGGATTAAAGGTAGCTATAGGAATTATTAGGGTAAATTTTATTTATTGAGTTTGAGAGGAAGATATTATGTTGGTATTTTGGTTGCAAACAGTGCAGTCGAAGCAACAGTGACTGAAGGATGATTGTTATTAGAAAAATGTTTTGAAGTGGTAGGGATGTGTGGATCAAATCTTTACCTTGTTGAAACAAAATGATTGAGAAAATGAGAGGGAGGGGGGGGGGGGAAAAAGGGGGGAAAAGAATAATAAATTGCATTTAGGTTTATGGATTTGCAACAGCGTATGGAAAGCATTAATAGGGAAGCTCTATGGCAGATGTGTTAGTGATATATGGTGTTAGTGGTAAGCTTCTGAATGGAATCAAAAGTACGTATGACGATAGTGAAGCGTTTGTAAGAATAAATGGAGTCGAAGTGATTGGTTTAATATTAATAGCGGAGTGAGGCAGTGATGTCTTATGTCTCCTTGGTTACTTAATTTGTATCAGGATGGGGTTATGAAAGAATTAGAGGTGGGAGTGGCACGGGATGGTTTAGAATGATGGAGAATGGAAGGGATGTGGAGGTGCCAAGACACTTTTATGTGCGGATGAATTTGGTTTTGTGTGGTGAATCAGAAGAGCAGTTTGAAGAGGATTGGTAGATAGATTTGGCAGGGTTGTAAAACAGGAGGGGTTTGAAAATAAACCGTTAGATAAAGGTAAGGCTATGTGGTTGTGAGTGATGACAGTCCTCGGTGTGAAGTTATGTTAGTTATGGAACAAGTGTCTGAGTTGAAATATTTAGGATATATATTGGATGAAAAGATAACGGATGATACAGATTGTGGTAGGAAAGCTGTGAATGGCAGGAAGGTGGCTGGTGCAATTAAATCGTTGGTGGATGTAAATTGATTAAGTCTCGAGGTCGCTAGGCGTCCTTACATAAAGGGATGTTGTTAACTGTGGTTAATTGTATAGTAAGAGGTATTAGAATCTAAGTTGGCAATGTGTTCAGATGGACAATTTTGGCAGCGTGTTAGAGTGTGAGAAGAATTCGATTAAATGAAGAAATGAACATATAGAGCAGTTTGTGAGGTGTGAAGAAAGGGTAATGAGAGAATAAATGAAAGTACGTTGAAATGGTTTGGTCATGTGGAATGGATGGATGATAGTCAGTTGGTTAAGTGGTGAGTGTGTTGGAAATCGACCGGATGGGAGACCGAAGAAAAAGCACGATATTATTAAATAGTTAGTTTTTATGTATTTAAAATTTTTTGATCCTGTTTTTTCACACTGAAATTTATTGTTAGTATCAAATAATAACAATATATGAAAAAAAAGAAAAAAAAATTTATCTGCACCATGATATATATATATATATATATATATATATATATTATATATATAAATATATATATATATATATATCTGCATACATAGATATATAATATACTATATTAAATATATATATATATATAATATATATAATCTTGTCAAAAGCTCTACGTTTGTGAAAGTTAAAAAAGTTATTTCGCTTTAATTGACAAAACGCGCGTTTTGTTAATTCCTTTAAATCGTGGTTATATATATATATATATATATATATATATATAAATATATAATTATATATATATATATAATATATATATATATATAAATATATATATATTATATATATATTATATTATATATATATATATATATAATATATATATATATATATATATATATATGATATATATATGTAAAGGATTTTGAAGGTTTTTACAGACCTTTATTTAAAGGGAAAATAGTAAGCAGGATAAAATTAAAGCTTACTCTAAATATATTTTTATTTATACACAATTTATAGTTGGATGAACAAAGGTAGTAAAATCGTTGAATTACAAAAATAAAGTGGCTTAAATTAAAATACACGCGCAAATAATTAATTATGGTAGCGTGAATAAACTTCGGAGTTTGCTGACAGGTTCTTTTTTTACGCCAAAAAAAATAGACTTAAATCTAACCTAATATACAATCTTAATAACTAAGTAGGAATCCTAACATAATTAAACTTAAAATTAACAGGGAATGACAGAAGCCGTGTCGGTAGTCCTCTTATTCTTTTAAAGGGAAACGCAGCCTTATGTACCACTAAGAGCTCCGGGAACCCGAAGGTTTGAGTGTATAGTCCTACAAAAATTGACTAAAGTAAATTTCGGCTGAGAAGTAATACCTCACTAACGTCGTAATAGTTCAGTGCCTAGGCCGAGAAAGTCTGCTTCACCT
>JABUQX010106902.1:12500-15000 GCA_015478945.1 Trachelipus rathkii | reverse complement strand
TCTTTAAGGGATGAATGCTTTTATAGTTTACCAAAAACGTTTTGCGTTTCATTGCTATGAATTTATGAATCACTTCTTTCAGGATACAAGAATACGACATGTCTTCATTTCCAATCTAATAAAGCCAATGCACTTAGCCTTGTTTGTGTCATATTGTTCGTTAAAAAAGTTTTTATTAACTTGAGCTTTGAAAACGACCTTTCAGCTGTTGCAGATGTTACTGGTAACGTCAAATACAACTGAACTGCTGTACACAAGTCTGGTAAGCTACTTGCTAAGCAGATGTTTTCTACGAATAAAAAGTTTGCTAAATCTTTAATAGTTACCATATTTTTCATTTTCACTTCTGTAGGCATTAATGCTTTGAAGGTGATTAATTGTTCATAAATCGAAAGATAAATCCAAATCGTATTTTTCTACCAGTTTTGTAGCCTTTTCTTGCAACTTTTCATTTCGTAGCTCTGCTATTGCTGCAGGATCAAGAAATGAAAATAACTCATTAACATTGTTCATGCTAATGAAACGAGTAGTTATCTGTTCATTTAATATATCAAGAGATTTATTGAAAACCCTTATTCTAAAGGCTTTCAATGGGTCTTCAATTCTTTCATAAGATAAAAGCTCATCAAAAAAACTTTTTAATCTGTATTTGACGTCTGGAAATAATTTTTGCTTCAATGTTCCAATGATGTGCTAACTCCGTAGTTTCTCTCACCACATCATCAAATTTGTGTCTTAGCTCCACATAAGTTGATTTGCTTGTCCCAATATGGTAAAGTTTGCTTTCTGAAGATCTGATTGGACTTGCCAATATTTTTGAGACAACATTGATGCTTTCCCATACTTTACTTTGAAACACAACAAGACAGAGAATAAACTCAAAATTTTCTAACTGCTTGCCTAGACAAGGGCTTTGTTTCCTTCACTTGACTTCTACTCACTAAATATCACTTGAGAATAACAATGCGAAATGCTTTTGAAATTGTTTTTTATTGCTAGTAAGAAATCATACTTGGATGAACCACCTAGTTGGACCCAATTTTTTAGTGTTTTTGTGATGCATTCGTTATTGTTCAAAGCTGTTAAATTCCTTGCCACTAAGCTGTACTAGAACTGAAATACACATATACTTTTCCAGTTTGTCATAAAATTTTTGAAGAGCCATTATATCTTTTACAGAATCATTAAGAATTAAATTTAAATTATAAGCTGCACAATGAATGTATTTTGCATTTGGAACAATTTTCTATATACGAGCCTGAAGTCCTGAATATTTTCCTCGAATATTTGCTCCTCCATCATAGCCTTGACCTCTACATTTTTCCAATTTAATGTTTTTGTTATCTAATACCTTATTTGTTTTTTTCAAAGTTTTCGGCTCTGTTCTTTGTTACATTATAAAAACCCACAAATTTTTCTTCAGGGGATGTGCAACTATTTCTTAAGAGCACGCCCCAATTTTCACCCACCCTAAAAATGGACATAAAATTCGGAATTTTTAGCCGATTTTGACCCTATAAACACCAAACTGTAACTTTTTTGCCCTCTAAAAGGTGTTTTCGAGTGTTTTCCTGTGATTGTAGTCATTCTTTCAGAATTTTCAATTTTCCAAAACCCATGTTTTTGAAATTTTTCGTATCAACTTCCATAATTTTTTTCGAAATAACTTCAAATTTGAAATATGCATAGATAGATCCATTACCTACAATAGTCAAAGAGGATTTTTCGATTTTTTTGAGCTTTGTGCTCAGCGTTGTCCAATTTCCAAACCACTTTTTTTGGATTTTGAAATGAAAAATTGCCATAATTTTTTTTCTGTTCCGGCTAAGTGAATGATATTTTCAGGGCATATGTAGTCGGAGGAGAGGCACATTTTTTACTTAGATAATGTTTTTGTATATGCAATAACTTTGGATTTGTTCTTTGAACAAATTTTACAAAAAAAATTTTTTTTTAATTTTTTTAAAAATTTTCTTTTGAGTATACAAAAAATATCAAGTAAAAAAGATGCATCTGGCCCGACTATATACAAGCCCTAAAATTTGATGTTGATCGGATGGATAAGGAAAATATATATCAAATTTATCACATTTTGAAAAATTTCAAATGTTTGAAAAAGTGAAATATGGGATATTTTTTTTTTATACTTGTCCGATCAACATCAAATTTTCAGGGCTTGTATAGTCGGGCGAGATGCATCATTTTTTTACTTATATATATATATATATATATATATATATGTTGTGTATATTATGTATTTTTTTATATTTTATTTTTATTTATATATTAATAGATGTATATATATATCTGTAAATTATGTATTTTTCATATTTCATTTATTATTTCGTTTGTTTGCTCTTCGCAATTATGGGCCCCTTTACCTGCGTGGGCCCCCCCGCACCGCGGGGTCTGCGGGGCCGTTAGTTACGCCCCTGATATATATATATATATATAATATATATATATACTATATATATATATATATATATATATAATATAT
>JABUQX010106901.1:0-39012 GCA_015478945.1 Trachelipus rathkii | reverse complement strand
TAGTATATAATAATACTATCTATATATATATATCATATACCGGATATATATAATCTACTATACTATACTATACACATATTCATTATATACTTAAAAATATTTATTTTGAAGACTATAAATGTCTCTGTATAAATAATTATCACAATTTTTTACAATTTATCTAAAAATAGTTAAGAAAATCTGTAATTAATTTTCCATTCTGGATATTATGTCTTCCCTTGTGTGGGATTACTTTAAATAAAAAAGACAATAATATTAAAGCTGATTTCTTTGTGGCACCTGAGCAATACATTACTTCAAACGAAACCCCAAAAAAGTTCAAAATCTTATAGCAAAAAAAACCTTACGATCATCTTGAAAAAACGTAAAACCACATATTGAAGATAAACGAAATATCTAATCTTCCAAGAGCAATTCCCATATACATCAGATCATGATCCATTTGAAGGAATATCATCAACTTTTACTTCTTCCCTAAAAAAGAATTCTTGAAGATACACTTTTTGAAGCTAACTGAGAAAATCAAAATATTGACATAATGCATAGAAAAGCCACAGATACTTCATTTCAAAATGCGGGAAATAATGATTGTGGACAACTCGCCATTTCTTTGTAGAAGAAATTGATTTAAAAATTAAATAAACCATGGTATGTCCCACCAATAAAATAACAAAATAACAATTCAGCAAGCAATATCATTAACATCAAATATTCTGGACTTGCCTCAGTATAAACAATGAAAGCCTTTATAAGTCATTGTCAGAGGCATTGATGATTAAAGATTTCAAAGAGATTTAAGATTACAAATCAGTAGTTTTAGTGTTTCACATTCACAGAAAAATAATGTCCTAAGAAATTGGGAGAATACTAAAGAGCTCGGGATTTAAACAAACAAAAAATATTCACGTTGTCCTAACATATATGCACCAAGCAATACAAAAGTTATGAGTAGTGACACGTGTTATAATGGACATGTTTTATTTCATTCCTTACAGCTAGAAAATAATACATGATGTTATATTTTCTCACAAATAATATTAAAGACCTTATTTATTTATTTATTAGGGACTGTGAACCGAAACCTAATACGACGACCGCAGTCTTTGAAATTCAAAAATCTCACCAATTTATCTGTTCTCCAATTGATGTGGAACAACGATGGTATTATCATATGGTTACTGCAAAGGCATCATAGAGCAAAAAATTTGCAATAACTATATTAATCTTCAACATTTCCGCAAAAAACAACTCCAGAAATTCTTAAATCAATCACTGACAGCAATGGAGAAATAAGTAACTGATCAACCATTTGACAGAATTTACTAAAAAGATGGATGTTATGATATGCAACATATCTTTTGTAAAACTGCAGTCTAATGCATTGCACAACAATGATTTAGCAAAAACTTGGAAGGATAGCGGGGTGTAAAAAACTATGAAAGATGAACTTTTAAATTCTGTTACTGAATGTTTTGTGTACCATTAAAGAGAAGAAACCTTTTGTACTTGCAACAGTTCTAAATAAAAGTATAAAAATAACAGTCATAATATTATTGACATCAGAATAAGGCAAACGTCACAAGGTAATGACGGATACAAACGTCAGTATTATTATTATTATATATCTTTTATTGTGTAATACAAGTTTTTGTCTGAGTTATATAAATTATTAATAATGTTAAAATGGGAGTAAGTTGATATAAATCTTTTTTAAATGAATCAAGAAATGATGAATTAAGCTGTACGTATTTCATAAGTTTGTTGTTAGAAGTAATATAGGCAGGAAGGTATTTATGCTTAAACTTCTTATTATTATTTAATTATATTGGAAGTAATGTAGCAGGATCTACTATACACTATACTTTTTGTTTATTAGGTGTAATACTTAACAACAATTCGTTGGTCAGTCTCGTGGTATTGTATCATAGTTAAATGGGTACATCTTCTTACGTTAACTCAGATAAGATATGAGTTGCGCTAATGGTCTCTCTGAATCTCTTTATTCATGCTATGGTGTATCGGACGCGAGAGTCACTCTCAAGTAAGTTGAATTGCAACTAACTAAAATGTGATTCGCACTTATTGAGATTACCGATTATCTATAAGTTCATTGGTGGATTAAAATAACTCACAACCAATGAGGCGGAGACGTAAAGTCGGTCTGACTGAGTAAATCCAATACTAGAACAGTATACCATATATTTAAGCATATGATTAACGGGCCTACCCAATCACGATAGTTCCCAGTATGTGAAATCTTTAGCGAGTGTATGTCCATAGCTGTTAATCGGTTTTACATTTTCTCGTGTAATGTTTCTCATCAGATCCTAGAAGGACACGGATTAACGCTTACATACAAGAAATGAGAATCCTTGAACCGTAATTAGAGAGTTTTGTGTGGTCGTGATAGAAAGTCGATAAATACTACGACGATATAAATCTATTGTAAACACATACGTAGTTGTCTTAACAGTCGATACAGGATGAAACTTGATTATTGTTTACGCTGGGGATATTAATAATTCTCCTCTTTCATTGTATTGGAATTATAATTTCATACTCCTGTTTGGAGTTAAGTGTGCGGGGAATAACTCTCTCCTCATTTTGTATTTGTTATTCTCCTGTTGAAGTTGTGACTATATCTGTGGAATCTCTTATATTAAATTTAATTAGTTAAATGTTTATAGTGTTCTTGTTTTATGTAGTACATTTTCATGTATCTATAGTTTAAATCATTTACTCTATTAGATGATTTATTATGTAAATGATTGTCAAATATAGAATGAGGTATTTACTTAACATAAGTAATTCTAATAGCATATAATAGAGTCTTTGGCTAGTCTTCTGAAAAGAAAAGACGACTAATGTTCATATACTACATTGTTATTGTTATATATCTAATCTAATCGTGGATCGAGTTAATGGTATTGCTTAAGTAGTTTCCTGTAATAGAAACACTAGTTGCGCGAGAAGCATTTGCTCTGGACAGAAAAGAGGGATCCATGAGTCTGCATAATGGAGCAATGAATAGAGAGGAACGATAGTTTAAAATATGAGTCTTTATTCAGGATTGTTCGCAGTCATGAGTTAAGAGAATTAATAGTAATACAGTGGTGTTTACTATGAATCTCTGTCTGTGCTGCGCTGGCGACTTTCTCATCGCTTTGACGCTGCGCGTTTTGTTGTCTCGTGGCCCACTTTTCTCTACTACATAATAACGGATCACAATTCTTCAATCTATCTCTCTGGGCACATGTCGATGAATTCCTCCTTCAATCTCTGTAAGCATCATTTACTGCAGCAAATGACATTTAATAACATGTTTGTTAATGAGAACCTTAAAAGGGATTTGTTTGCGGGGTTTGTCATTCTAAATTACCTTGCAATGAAATCAGCTGTCTAATACTTGATGTCTTAGATTATTCCTACTTCTTTTTCCCTCATTATCTCCTACTCGATGCATCAATGTGATGAGTAGATGGGCCCGTAATTGAGTATAATTTCTTACCGGGTGCTCTCAAGACTCCCAATCTAAGGCTAGGTGCTGTGACTTTAGACGACGCTCTCACACTCACTTTAAATATTCGTGTCTGCATTTGTATGTGGTAAGTTGGAATGAATAGTGTGAGTGAAATGTCTTGAATCTCACCAGATATGGAACCTTGTCAGACATCTGGGTGTATGGTCCTCTCACATATTGGAACCATTGAGTTGGATGGTTGAGAAAGAATGGAGATGATTTAGATGTTGGATAATTGGGCATTTCCTGGACATGGATGCAGCGATGAGTCTGGCAAGTAACAAGACACCTTTCCGGCCTACGATAGGTTATTCTTGGTACCTTCTGCACATACACTCATGTCGAACTACTGAGGTATTCAGTACACTAATAAATATATTAGTGAAGGCTAATCGTTCCTCATGCAATCGTACAGAGCCATGAGTACATTAAACGATGAGGGTATAATCAGCATACTTTCCAGTCGTAGCCACGAGGTGCTAACATTACTATATTATCACGTTTAATTATGGGAGTATAAATATACAGTATAGCATTACTGCATATTACCTTCTATTTTTATCAATCTCTCTATTCCTTATTAAATCTCAATCTTCTTTCTATATTCTTACCCCGTGTAATTCTATATTTATTGTAACTTCATTTATTGCTTCACCATTCTTTATACTAATCTTATCATTAACTATATATTAATGAGCTTATTTCTCTAATTTCAGGATGAGTATATTTATTTAAGATATTCCCTTCTTTTAATTATCTTCTAAAGTTACCAACTAAAACTTCTACGTTAGCTATAATATTATTTCTGGTCTATTATGTTACTTGTGACTAATTATATCGTACTACAGTTATATTCTTACCAATTATAAAAGTCCTATATACATCAAATTTATATATACTCTTTGTATGATATTTCATCTCTCTTCTTTACTATGATCGGTCTATATCCTTTTCTTAGGGACCATAATCTATTCTACCCTTTTAACATAATCTTAAATTGATTTACCATTTTTTAGCTGTCTTTCTTCTTCAATTGTAATAAGAATTGTTATAAGGGCGCTCTAAGGGTATTTTGAGATATGTGTTTAATATATTACTCTGCGATTTCGTTTTCCTATTATACTACTATATATCTCCTAACTAATAAATATAATTCTCTCTTTTAGATAAATGCACTACTACAATTTACCTGTCTCTATCATGAAATCTTATCTCCCACCGAATACAAAAACTTTGCTATTTCTATCATGTGTAATAGCAACTGTACGTCTCCTCACCTATTTTATTTAATTCCTTTGTATCTATAGCGCCTAACAAAGACTGTTCTAGATACTCACTTATTCTGACACCGTTTATTAACTATCCCAAGTGCTTTTCTCGTAATATTTCTCACTACATTATAACTTATAAGATAACCGAATGAATTAGCCAGGCATCCATTCCTAAAGGACTAATAATCAGTCTTTGCGTAAGCATTCGCATATTTTCCTTGCACTATTTCTGAATTCCTTAGTGTTATGAGTAATTTAGAATTATACACTGTAATATTCGGTAATAGTTTCTCTTCATTCTCAGTTATTTAAGATTTGTGTTTTTACATTCTTTGTCGAAGTATTACATGTAAGTCTACTACCTAGCCCTCCATCTGATTATAAATTAATTGCTCAATGTTACACTTTAAAATTTACCATGCCGACTATAAGTAAGGAAGATTGTGCTTGGTTATTCATTAATTAAAATAACACCTTTACTGATTTCTCCTAAGTAAAACTCTTGATCGCAAAAACAAAAACCTTGATCATTTAACATAAAAAATTTTTTTATCTCAATTCTCTTCATTATCAATTTTAATCTGTTTTAAATAGATTATACCTTGTTGACACAACTTTTTGCCCTTCTTTTTCCACATCAGTACTTTTAATGGCAAAATTATGACAACAAAAGGTAAGAATATCACTACCCGCTTAATTGTTTCAATTATACTATGCTTTTACTATTAACCCATTGAAAATTGGCCCTCTTGCCAGTTTCGTTCGCTCATTAACTAATTACTCATCGTAATAGTGGAGATGGTGTCTGTTAATTTTTTGTATTAAAATTTTATGGTTTTTTAGTACTGGCTGTTCGTGGGCAACTTGTTATTGATTTCAAAATCTTATTAAAATCATAACAATTATATTATAAATTTTATATATACACAAATTGGTTGTTAAGATAATATTTCAAATATAATCCATTAATAAATGATATTGCCCTAAATTCCTTAAACGGGCTTTGTCTAAATAGTTTTGCCTTTAAATAATTTGCTAAAACTTTGCGAATGTTCAAATCTTTCCAACTCGTAATTACAAATTTCTTCTGAAGGCCCTATATAAATTAATAATGGAATAAATCCTAGTTTTTAGCAATATTCGGTAATATCCACTCAAGTATTAATATATATAATAGTTTAATTGTGTATGATTACTCCTCTTTTATAATGTTAGCGTTATTTCCTGTCTAATATTATCAATATATATTTTTCATTATATTATTTTTGTAGTATTATAGTATAGTAGGTCTTAGTTCGCATATTTATTAATAAACTAACTTAACTGGTATAATATGCGATTATAATTAGCTTAACTTTAATCTATCCATTTATACTTAATTGGGCAATCTTCGTTTTGTGGTATTTAGTTGTAGCGTTAGTATATACTAGGTGTGGGGTACTATTGGAGCTGTCTTCAGTGATGCCTTACATCATGTGGGTGCATGATAATAGTTCGAGTCTTCTGGTTTATCTCACCCGGTCTATGTGTAAGTTGCTTATATCTTTATCCAGTTTAGTTTATGAGGGTGATTACTATACTATATCGTTCATTTGAATCGTGTGATCTCAAGTAGTAGTGAGTCGCTAGTTTAATAGGGTGAGTTCCGGGTGGTCTTATGGTGGAGGTAGATAGATTGATTTCTGGCACGGTTACATGTTATGCGCAGTGTTGTGCTTGTGACATTCGTGGTGCGTCTTATACTATCCATCTGCTACTATCGGAGAAAATTGCGTTGGTCTCATCCTTCTTTCGTTCAGGTATTGGTTATTGAATAATCAACTCCATGGGTTATTATTCGTTAACTTCTTTTAGCTGTATCTTTTATCTTTTTTGGTCCGATATTACATCTTTATTTTTTATTTTTATCTATATCTATTATTCTCTATTTTTATATATATTCTCTTCTCTTTTATAATTTCAATTTTATTAACTCTTAAATCTTATATATATTCATTTATTTTCATATTCATTTTATATCTTATTAATATATATTACTCATTCATATAGATTGTTGCATCTCTATCATTATACTATTGTTAGTTGTGTCGTCTGTGTTTTTTTGTGTGTACGTTTATAGTTATCTCCGTTGGTGTTTGTTAATGTGCGTTTAGTTGTGTGCATTTTTGAATTATAAAGGTTAAATATTTATAGGTTTTTTATTCTTTTTTTTGGTCCCTTCTTGTCTGGGGGGGGGGGGGTTGGGTGGGTAGGTGTTTGGCTAGGGTGGTATTTGATTCTCCTGATAAAACAATGATAAACTCATTTAGATGCAAGACGAAGGTCTATTACACATAATTACATATCGCTTGATGAATCTCATGTATATATATGTTAAATTTTTATACCAAAAATTTGTAAAATAAAAAAACGGAGTGCTATCCCTCTAAAAGAGATTAACGCTGAAAGAAGAAGAAAGAAAGAAAATAGAATTCATGAATCTAGAAGATAGAGAAGAAAGGTTTCAGTAAGAAGATAAGAAGATCTCTGAGAGTAACGTATAAGTATTAGATTACGAAGAAGATAGAATCGCAAGTAGTGAATAGTAAGAACGACAAAATGTAAGTAAAAAGCAAGGAAGTACGAATAATAAAGTATAAGATAAGTAATAAGAAGAAAGAAAAAGAGGAAAAGATAAATAGAATGAAAAGTAAAGAAGAAAGTAATATACAAGTAAGTACAGGATAAATATCAGAAAAAAAGGAAGTTATTAAAAGGTGAAAATGAAAATGAAGATTAAAGAAGAAGACTAAAATAGAAAGGAAAATAGAAAAAAGAAAAATAAAAAGAAAAAAAGAAAAGAAAAAAGATAAAAAGAAAAAATAAAGTAAATAAAATAATCATGCTACAAATCAACTGTAATCATATACTAGTTATCTTCATCTATTTCGTCGACATTTGATCAAGTTTTAGATGTAACAAAATCCCATAATGTCAGTTTTAAAACATATAGAAACAATCATCAAACAAAAAGGAAAGAAATCAATGCAATCTACAGAGAACCTAAGTATATACACATTTCAATTAGGCAAATCCACAGAGTGTAATTATACATTTATATAAAGATGAACAGTATCATTATGTTAAAAAGACTCACTGAGAAAGATACTTCTATACTGATTTTTGTTCCTCACTAAAAGAATACCAATCAAAACTGTAATATAACTATATTCCATAAATCTAAATATATTTAAATCCATATTTTATTTGTTATTATTTTTCTTCAAATTCATATTTATTAATCTTCAAATCAGGAACTTAAGAAAAGTTCACCCTAAAATCCTATTTGACAAAAATTTAATTGGAACTGAATGAGTGAATCTATGTTGGTTTATAGTTTTTTTTTGGTTCTCATGACGCGTGCCGATAATTTAAAGGCATATGAATGGCAGAGACTTGGTTTCTGCATGTATATGCACTGATAGGAATTATCGAAAAGTTCGATGTTATGGGACAGCATATTTTGGATATATATCTCGGCTTTTTGTTGCTTTTAAATATCTTATTATCAGGTATTTTCTGTCGTGGTGGTGTCTTAATGGTTGTGTGTGGTTTTGTTGGCTTGTAGTAGCTATTTGGAAATGAGGATCTCTTAACCTGGAGGACCTGTTGTATACGAACTATCTCGTGAAGTAGCGTGATCTCGTCTGCGAAGGGAGCGCATTAGTTAAGCTTTTCGTCAATGTGTGGTTGTGTTTGTAAGAATTTTTATTCAATTCGATTCTTCTTTACATTTAATTAAACAAATGACTATATTTTTAGGTTGTTTCTACGCCACGGGAAAGGCTTATCCTTCTGTTATTGAAAGGTTAAGAACAAAACAGGCCAAAACAAAACCATATATATATATATATATACTTAATATATAAATATATATCATATATATATTTCGGGTGATGCGTTTGTCTCCCTTGTTTTTCTGGTTATGTACAACTGCTGAGTTTTTCACTGGACGGCCCGGGTTGCTTCCCTTGTGTAAGTGTTGTCCGCCCTGTGCAGTGTGCTGTGTGGAGTTGTCACTGGAAGTACACTACTCATTGGATACGTTATCGGTTAGGGTCACTACCTGCAGGCATATATTATACACTCTTATTCTTTAGTGAAGGTTATCTTACGCTGTTTTCTAACAGAGCCGTTATCGCCTTTTATATCCTATACTTGCTAACTCAACTGAATCGTTAGCTCACTGATATACGTAGAGTCCACCATCACCATCAAATTACAGTACCCCCTCACGCGTTACCTATATCACCCAGGTGACCTCTTTGGGGAAAGAATTCTTAGCAATAGCAAGAAAAGTGCTCATCCTGCACGTCTCTAAATTTTTCAAAAGTCTAATTCTGGTCTACAAATGTATAGTGTAAATACAATACTACACTCGATACTTATATCTGTTGAGTATGATGGATCAAAATCTCTCATATCCTAGCATTTAGTTAAAACAAAAATTAGAAAAATTATAGCTAAAATCGATGACACACTTCCTTGAATCAAGGAGAGGGGGCGATGTGAGACCACTATATTGAAGCTATATTCTGACTATCACTCGGCAGCTTCTCTTCTATTTGCTCGTCTTCTCGAACTGTAACGTCGGAACATGGCGCCACTTCTGCTCTTGCCTCTCCTTCTACGGTCAGTCCTCCTGTTGTTGTACTGGTACGCTTGTTTCGGATAACTATACGATCGCACTCTTGTCAGGCGTGAAGATAATTTAGATTAAATCACTCTCGGTACAGTCGCCCTCGGGCGCTCACTGACAAATGTTAGTACTTACTAGGTTGTAGCCTGAGTCTCCTGAACCGGATAGAAGACGTCGACCTTGACTAGTCATAACGAATTGGTTTTTACCAGTTATGCTGAGTATATTAATATATATACACTGTCTCAGCTAGAAATGAGTACCTGACGTTTTACGATAACAGTATGTGACTAAGCTCTTATAGTGTGCACTTATCACTCTTCTCATGACGAATGATTTTTATCTAATTGTATGTAAGTCTCATGTTGATTCAATGACTAACGACTTAGCAGCATTAAGTTTTGTATTCGTTAGTTATTGATTATGGATGTTATGTTAACTAACATAACTTGTTCTCTACTACTTTAGAATATATTGTTACAAACGACATCATTTGGTTGGTTGTCTTTATTATGCATTTAGTTCCATACAAGCTAGATGTATATGTATAATAACGGTACACACTCGTAAGCTTAAGTAATTGTATTAGACCCAATATAATCAAACTCACTAAGCTTATCACATTTCCTAAAAATTTAATATTATATTTATACGGTGATGTGATGCATTAGATTGTTACCATCAGAGTTATATATATTTATAATAATATTATAATATAATATATATATAATTATAATTATATATATATTTATATTTATTTTATTTTTTACAGAGATTAAATCTAACCCATCACTCAACGGGCTCAAGAGCCCTAATCAATACGGAGGATAGTAGTACTTCGTTTAAAATACGAATCCGAGCATGAGGACGGAGTCCAACCAAGAGAGAATTAAAGGCTCACATTCTCGTCACCCAGACTCTAGATATTGAACCTGGATACCTGCTGTACATACTATATACTCTTGCTCGCTTTGTTGGGCTAGTAATAGTGCTTCTAACACTTAGAGCTATCGGGCGCTTTTATTGTATATAATTTATTATAATTAATATTCCTTAAAAATAAAAATCAATCATGAAAACATTAATATATAAAATTATATCAATAAATACATATACATAACCCAAATACATATACACATATATTACACTCAAAATATATTATAATAGCAAATTTAATTAAAATTAGAAACTACTATACTTATACAATATTGTGCACTACAATTACTATCATTATAATCACTATTACTAAAACGCTGAGTGTATATTCTAATATTTTTTATATATTAAATGATTGATTAGCTCTTAAATAGCATATTATTTTCACAATTATATATTAAATTATTTTTTACTCCACTAGATTTTACCATCATTAGATATAGCTATTCTTAAATATTTTCATATATATATAATCTTAAATATTTAATAACACTGTATATATTATTTAATATACATATATATAATTATAATTATTTATTACTATAACCAATGACAATATAAATTTTCCTTATTTCAATAATAATAATTATCGTCAGGTCCTAGTTTAATAATGGGGTAAACTGATACCTTTAGAAATTAAATTTTCATCGTCTTACCGGGGTACCTTAGGATTCAAAATAAATTCAGTTTGTGAGCCGCGGTATCTAACACAGCCCGTACTTTTACTGTGAATACGACAGCGTGTTTCACAGCCCGTTAACAGACCATATGTTCCTGAATACTGGAAAATTCTTAGGAAACGCTGACGATGGTATAGGACGGGATATAGTTGATAGTTTTTGCGACTGTGCCACTTGTTAGGCTTCTAAAAAATTACTCATATTCGCCATTACCGATATTAAAATATGAGAATTGTATTTCGATAAGATTCTTGTACTCTATATTAATAATACTCTAAAATGCTATAAGACTTTGGTCGTTGATACTAAACTGAGATATCCGAAGCTCCAAATTATATTATTTCCAAGGATGGCGAACGAATTTAACTTTGAGATTAAGAGATGAATTTAGGATGTTGTAGAAAACTAAAAAATCGTGATGATAATGGTATTTAAATCGCATACATCACTTATCTACTAATATTATATGAATTTAAGGATACTAGTTAACAGCATTATCAGTTGATAACGCAAATGATATGAGTGAAGATATGGCGAATCTTCATATTCACAAAGATTATCCATTAATCTAGATGACTCTCGATAACAATGTAAAATAATTAGATAACCATTACCGGAGAAGGTTGAAGGGTTCTGATATTAAAATATGGTTGACTATAAACTAGGAAATGTCACTTATTAATAATGGGCATTAATAAAATAGTTTTTGCATAAACACTTATCTATAAGCGGAAATCTTGTTCTATAATAGAGTAGTAGCTTCGTTACATGTAGATCACAAGTAGAAGTATATTTATATATTATTATATATTTTTGATGGAACGCTAATTTTAATGTAAATGTAATAATTAAATGATATATTATAATGTATATATTGCCTAAAAATAAAATATATTATTATCATGATACATACTTATCTAAATGGCAACTGTAATATTATTATAAGTTGTTTTTATATATTATATAATAAATTTTATTTGTATTTAATCTTTCATTACCATTATTTATATATTTGTAGTTGACCTGTATAACTATTGATTTTTTTTGATGTAAGTTTTAGTATGTTGTTGCATTTTTTTATTTCGAGTATCTCTTATATTTTCTGATGAAATCGTTATTCTGGCTATAACGTGTCCAATGGCTGGTCTATTAATAATACATTAGAATGGTTGGTAATTATAATAAAAGATAGCATTCTTTAAAAAAAAAATTTAATAAATAATGTATTATTGATTTTAAATAATCTAAAATATAGATATTGTAAAAGGTGTCCTAATAGGCAAGTGTAGTATTAAGCGACAATGAATTCTTCTTCTGTTCATATTTATGTACGTTAATTCAGTTGACACGGTGATCAAAAAAAACTTTTAAAAAAAATAACAGCAGAGATATCAGTCGTCCTAATCACAAATTATAGGATGTAAGTGCTGTTTTCTCTTGGAATTTATGTATGACTATAGGAATGGCAGTGAGGGAAACCCTGGGATAGGACTCGTCGTTTGTAATTTATTACTGAGTATCCTAAGTCGGCTGATGCGATTAAATGTCCTTCATTTTGGAGTCTGAATAGGATAGTTTTGGAACCTCCTAGAATCGATAAGGTGTGCGGGGATATAACGCGTACGAGCGGGAGAGGAACGTCGAAAAATTGCGCTGCGGCGCACGCGGACGGCGGGTCATGGGCGGCGGGGGTGAGCGGGGGGCCGGGCCGGGGCGGTGCGGGGGGCGGAGATGAACGGTTTCAACATTGCGTAGGTACCTGCGGATTCGATAAACAAATAATGAGGTTTTAAGTGTTAATAGTGAAGCTGTCGATGTGACAATTGAGATAAGATCGAAAATTACGTGTACTAAGAAATATTGACCCATAGTAGCCTAGAAAAAATTAGGGTGGGTACGTAAAGGTTGCTGAGCTAACCGTTTATGGCGTCAAACTCACTTTTATTCGAAGGGTTGCAATAAATAATTAGGGTTAGACAGAAAATTGTATGAGGAGTTGCTACAGAAAATAGTATACGTAGTTGCCTAAATAAAAATAAAAATTGTATAGGGTTGCTCCAAGAAATAAATTTAGGAGTTGATGCAAAAAAAGGTTAAAGTCCTCATAAATAATGGTATCTAAGGACCAATAATAAGGTTTACAATATAGGTTCAAGGTTATAATATTTTGGAGTACACTTAGAATAAGATTACTAAAATGAGGCGGTCAAGGTGGTATACCAAATATATGAGACCGGCCTCTACCGGAATCCCCATTCCTACTAAACTATCTTACTAGATATAATCTTATATAATAAGTCCTGTTAAAATTTATTTTAGCAAATACAAGAGACTCTTTCTTAAGAGCCAGGAATTAATGAAAGATTTCTCTTAATTATCTTATCTTTTTCCAAAGGTTTGGCTTCAAATTTTAGGTTGAGTGATTTCAAACACTAGGTCAAGTTATATCAATAGGGAAATTTCTAAACAGCTATGATAATAATTAATCTAATATATATATTAATATATATAAATATATATATATATATATATATTAATTATTATAATTAATATTATAATATTATATATATATATTATATAATATTTATATAATTAATATAATATAATTATATATTTTAATATTAAATATTATATATTATCTCTTATAAATATATATCTATATATATTATTACTTTAAATATTAATAGTGAGAAGGTAAAGAGAGAGGGATGAGACTTACCGGGACACATTAATACTTGATTTATTATAATGATTCGAACCAGCGCTTACTAAGCTAAAAATTCTATATTAACTTGAATACACAATCTTAAATATATTTGCCGCTATAGGAAGGGTGTAAAGAATATATTAAGTGATAGTTTTGGTTATTTTGTTTGATAAAGTAGTTTAATTTTACGATAATTTAAAAAAAATATATAATATATACCGCACATCAGTATATGCATACATGTTTATGTGTATAAATGTCAGACATAAAGATTTACATGTTGCCCGAAAGGCGCGCAAGTAACGATACTATATAATAGATGAATTTTTTATTTTCTATTATATTTAAAAATTTAATCAAATCTTTGAACTGGAATAAGTAAAACGTCCCAATAGGAAGATCAAAGGTCCCTCCTATTGAGTGTTATATACTACACAGATTGCTTAATACGTTTTTAATAGATTAAGAGGAACAACGAGACGACCTGTGAAAAAAGCTTGTCACGTGAGAGAAGGAATTTTGACTACTTTCAAAAGAGAATTGATATATAACACACTTTGGGCATACAATAGATTAAACATATAATTATAATTAAGTTTTTACGCTATTTCAATCTATTATGACAGTCGTTTCTGTTTAGTATTCTATAACCTTCGAGAGGACTAAACATTATTATTTCTTAATGCTTCAAATAATAATATCCATGCACCTAATAATTATAAATTTAAATTTTATTGTCTAACTTTAAAAATTTTTAACGTACTTTTTTGTTCCGTTCTTATCTTTCAATCTTTATCTTTCAATCACTGAATCGATTAGCTTATCTGCTTTGGAATATACAGTGGCAATGTAAATATTTTTTATGAATCTAAATATTATCGTTTATGGGCGGAATATTTTTGTTTTATATGATAGTTTAAGTCACATAATATATCTCTACATACATAATACCGTAACATAACAGTAACTTTCCCACCAGATTTTTTTAATACTGTTAATGGTGGTCCTGTGATTAATAATCATTATGTTTATAGTATTTTATTTTTATTTCAATGAAATTTCTGTTATAGAACAAGATGCTTTATTGATCAAGTGTATATTTTGTTAATACTGTATATATTTATATATAATATATCATAATAATGATCTAACGTTACAAAAGTTTGTCCATGTTAAATATTATTTGCATAGACTAGTTATTCTTTTTTCAACATCCCTTATATTTGTTGTGTAGAAAACATATATTTTTACTATTAACCCTTATTTCCACGCCTAGAACATGGTTCTTAGGGTCATAATCATAGAGACTTATATGTCGTATCCAAGGAGGTCTTTCCCCATTACTAAATAGTTTTGCAGTCATCTGAGGGTCATCAGTGGACGGTGCACCTGTATATACACATGATGATGTATAAGGTATATTTCGCACTGAAGAAAAAGTTTAAATTATAACTCAACTCGTTATTGATGTTATGTCTTAGCATCTGCTCGCTTGGTGTAGCAAGTGGATGTGGGCTTTTCGTTATCGTGACGCTGCTATATACGACTGATTAAAATCTAAATGATAACAGATTAAATAGCATCAGCGTTATATCAATTGGAATCTCCGTCTATGGTATCATATCTAACCTATAAAGGGCATAAGATTTGGTCAAGGGAAGAAAATAGGAACAGTTCTCTGAATAATCAAACCATAATCGCTTGGACGCCATGATTACCTTTTAAAGTACATTATGTCTATCATGCTACTACTTATGTATGTGATCACTATAGCTCTTTCTATATATATGCATGTATTTTTATGACCCATATCATTTAGAAGAAAACCATGCTATCATATAACATTGTAATATAAAAGTTATATACATTAAATTGTTTAATTATACAGTATAGTAAACACTTAACAAAATGCGATATAGATACTGTATTTGATGCACTGAAGCCGCGAAAAGTGAACCGTGATAAGCGGGGTTATTACTTCAATTCTTCTAATTTTATCTATGATTTGTATTGAGAAAGAATTGTAAGAATAAAATGTAATTAGTATCAATTATTAAATATATTGGTGGAATTAATAAGTGTAAGAATGTCGACTATAACTTAATTATAGTATAATCTAATATTCTCACTAATACATTAATTATATATAGTATTATTACCCATGACCTAGATTTATATTATAGAGAGATAATAACGATTAATGAAATATCAATGTCCGGCATACCTATAGTAACTGATGAATGCAATTAACGGATTTTGAGTATGATTAACTCATTCTGCTATATAGATCTCTTTAGACTTTGTTCCCTTAATAGAGAGAAGGCAGATAAACTTCTTATGGTAGTCAAGACTTACTAACTACATGACAATAATGGATAATAATCTAATCTCCTAATACGCGTAATAGTCAGGAAGTTCCTTCTCACAGTACTAATTAAAAGATAAACGTAAAGAGGGATCTGTCTTTATCCCTATTTTTTGTCACGCAGGGCCTTAAGAGAAATCAAAGATTCTTCGGTAGGTCATTCGAGCTTGTCGACGTCAAATTTATTCCCTTGCGCTATGATTGAATAATATGTTTGAATTGGAACCATCAAGATCACTTAACTGAATGGAAGGTCTATTTCCATGAGGAAGACTCATTTCCAAAGGTTACATTTTTACAAAAGCTGTTATTATTTTACCATAACAAAACGTGTGCGATGACCGTTTGACTCCCGATAATATCTAATTTACTGGTTCTTTTAATTAGTTTTAATAATGTTGTTTTCCCTTGCATTGCAATTTTTTGTAGCTTTTATTAATTTATTATGTATTATTATTATTATATTTTTATTTTATTATTATTATTTATTATTATTTATTATTACTATTATTATATTATTATTATTATCTTTATGTCAATGCTTCAAATTAACGACTAGCATTGAAGAGTTACTTTTGCTAGACTATATCATTAGTAGCTTTATCTTATTACGATCATAATATTCTAGATAATGGTATAATCACAGGTGGATCATTATAAATTGCTATGTGCGATATCATTCAAAGAATCACTTGCTACTAAGTACTCTACTTAGGAATTGTCATCATCAGGTTGATATCAATTATCGATTATTTTTGATATACCTGTTTTCTAAATTTTATTTAAGCTTTATTTTAACTGTAAGCTTTGATTATCAGCTAATATAAAAGAATTAATTAATGAAATAGCATACACTTTATACATTATTTGGTGTCGTACAGTCTAGTACTATTTTAAAAGAAACTGCAAAAGTAAATCCTCTACGAGAACGACCTCCGAAACGCGCAAGTTAGCAGAAGGGGACAACGACAATGAATGTCTTTTTTAAGGTTCTGTACCTAAAAAGACTGTTCTCTCTCTGATCGGTACGCAACTATCGAATAATACCTAGTCTCACCTCTCCGTTCAGATAAAATAAAGTGAAGCTAAAAGGGGGTCAAGTCGGAACCAAATGAATTTGTCAACCACATGACGTGGAGTATACATACTATCGAAGGAATGAGGTGCCAATTTAATGTACTTACGCTTAATGTTAACAAATTTCCTTAAACATTTGAAAGTTAGGTTTATATATCGTGACTAAATTATAAAATATAATAATATTGAAAATAATGAACAAATTATCAAATCAAACTTGTAAAAGAAAAGTTATGGGTTTACCGTATTTTTATTTTATTATATTATAATTCTATATTAAGAGTTTGGTAAATGGAGGAAATAAAAGGAACTTCATGTAGGAAGTAACCTAAGGATTTACATTCAACTACATCGAAAATGAGAATTTGCCTAAAGCACTGTGGAGGTTGTGACGTTGGGATGTATTATATCACACTAATCAGTATTTAATATACTAATTACCTACGATCATTACATCTCACTATTGAATATACATACAAGGTACTTTCCACAGTATTGAACGGCTTGTCTTGTGGTGGTTTCCCTATAATCATATATATATATATATATATATATATTATAAATTCTATTATATAATATTAATATAATATATTAATTTAATATATTATATATTATATATATTAATATATATGATAATTATATATTATATATAAATTATATTATATATATTAAATATATATTAATACGATTATCCTAAATAAGTAAATACTATACTATATTACTGTATTATATACTATATATATCATATTATATATATATTATGTATATTATAAATTATATATATATATATATATATATATTAAATCTATATTATATATATATATATTATAAATATAATTATTATATATATCATATTATTTATATATGATATTACTTAATTATTATATAATATATAATATATAAATAAATATTAATGTAGAGTAGACACATATTCATATTAGAAGTATATCTCGTATGAAGACTCATAGGATTCTTAGGCAATATAAATAATAAGCTGATAACTGAACTTTGGTTTTGGTTAAAAAGGTGTACTTACAATTATGATTGGACATAAATTAAACTATTGACAAACTCGTGAATGATAAAAACATTGATCCCTTAAAAATCCATTATTTCTCAAACTCCTACCAGTATAGACATTTTTCCTACTCCTTAAGTTGTGAAGCTGTATACGCGATGAAACATAAAGAGGGAAAGATTACAATTCAATGGATATAAATTTCTTGTAAAATCATTGGGTCAAAGATTAATATATCAGTATGATGACATTGGATAAGAAGCTGACTGCTTATATGACGGATTACTTTATATATAAGCTGGTATCTGGGTGTCGTAGTGGAACATGCTTTATATCACTGGATAACTTTCACACTTTACATATGAGCTCAGTAATAACCAATATGAATAAAATAAAGAATCTTTATGAATACCACTCACATGATATCTTCATTTCACAACCGAATCCACCTGCCAGGTATAATTTCAATATTATCATTCTATATTTATCAAATTTACCATATCAAATTACATTAACTATTACAATTAACAATTCTTTTAAAAATGCATCACGTTTCAATTGATTAAGTTTTATGTCAATATGTAGTTAAAATATTTATGATTTTCTTTAGTGCATTCATGTTAAATAATAACATATTTATAAACTATTGCTATTAACTATCAACAATCTCTTTGCTAATTAAATGATTTTTATTACTTTTTGTCTTTAATATACGTTTTTTTTTTCTCCTTGTTTTTTCCCCGGCCCATCAATATTACAAAATTATTTAGAAAATTTATACGCAGCATGCTGTAAGGTAGGAATTTAACCCCTCTATGCACTCGTTAAATATCCGAATAATTGTTATTTATTATTAACCTACGCAATAGAAATTCTTTTCCAGAACCTTTAATTTGCAATTATCAAAATTAGAGCCTGACGTTTTAATAAGCACAACGCAACATTTTCTTTTCTTTTATTGCATATTTTTTAAACACAATGAGAAAAGTTAAATGAACAGTTAAGTTAAAAAGAGAGAAGTAAATTATTATAAAACTTTTTTATATATTAATTTCAGTAAATAATAATAATAATATCACATAATCATAAATCACATATATATATGAATAAATAATAATGAAAATATTAATATAAAAATATATGTCCATCAATATACCATTAGTCAAAGTGTTCCATTACTAATAATAATAATTAACCAATATTATTTAAGACGACGATTAATTATTTATATTTTTAATTAATAATTTCAATCACAAGCGACTTAAAATACCCACAACTGTAACGAAGTTATAAATATATAAATCCAATGTATACTAACATCTAATTTATTAATATCCAAAATTGGTTTTACAGAATCATTTTTTTAATCTTTAAGAATATTTCATCATTACTCAAACTTATTTTTTTCATAATTTTCAAATAATTGAAGTGTGTTAATAGAAGATTTTCCACGTAATCTGAACTTTCAATTGTACTTTCTTCTTAAACTCCCTTCTAGGATAATTTGACCGTACTTCCTGTACTTGTTAGTAAATCTCTTTCTATATTACAAATAACCTATAACTCACTATCAAATAAACACATGATAATATTTTCTATTTCAAAATATATAACTTAAATTAATTACTAATATATTTTAATATATTTCCTTTAATTTCCTTTTCCTTCTTTTTCATGAACAGTATGTCAAACTGTGATCAGAAATCATTTTAATTTACTTATCATGCCACCTTCATATAACAAATTTTCTCGAAGGTCAATCGAGTTTATAATAAAAATCAAAATATAAATCGTTCGAACGATAAAACTCTTGACATGTGTAATTATTTTCGATATTTTGTTGGGTCTATACCATAACCGGATCGTTGAGAAGTTCCGAACCGCATAAGTTGGGCAATTCCTATCCCATATGAAACGATATTATTCTCTACATTGTCAAATTCGCGGTCAAACCATTATGATGTGGGTCCTGGGGAAACGCCCTCCCCCTTCAGCCTTGAACCTATTCTAAACTTCACTTTCCCTCAATGACGGTCGCATTGAAATAAGTAATTCTCTCAAGCATGGGTTCTTTGATGAAATTTCCTGGTAATGAACCATCTACAAAATAGGAACACTTCCAACCTGGCATTTTACTCATAGACCCTAGAGGACTGCTCGAGCTAAGTACTCCAACAGGCAAGCAACTATTCGCTATGTATATACATTAATATTTTATTAACATAACTTTTACTAATACAAAATATACTACCTTAAAAAATATAAAATTATTAAATACATATACAATATATATATTAATATAATTTATTAATTTTTATATATTAATTATATATCTTTATATATTTAATTTATATATTTTAATTAAATTATAATATATGATATAATATATAATATATATAATTATATATGATATTATATATAATATTAATATATATAATATATATATTATATATAATTATTATATATATTATATATATTCTATATATATTATTATTATATATATATATATAATATATATATAATAATTATAATATAATATATATGGTAGTACATTTATATAAAGAGGTTTTGAACTCCGAGCAAACTGATAGAATGGTTGTTAAAGGTGAGAAGGGCTTAACGCGCAATTGAATTAAGGGGTTCGCACGATTTTTTAGAGCCTAATGTAATCCATTGTTGGTTTCTACTTACGCAGATGGCGAACATTGTAAATTTATTTACCCCTAAGTATCTAATGAATTGTCCTTAGAATCCAATTATACGAAATATGACGTTTACAATCCTTTTTAGTAATTATTGTTTTATGTTTCGATCGTTTTATATCTGTAATAATCGTGAAATAAAACGATTACAAACAAATCATCTTCTAAAACACAATAGTTTTACTAGTCTCAAATTACTCATCTATCTATAATCTAAATTGAAACTATTTTAAAATATAGGAAGAAAAGAGTGGTGATTTAAAATTATTGCAATATTAAATTTATATTTAGAATTTTATAATATTATAAATATATATTACTCACATAAATAATATAAATCATTATATATTTATCATTATATATCATATATATATATTTCATATATATTATTATATAAATTAAGATCATATATTATATATATATTATATATTATATATAAAATATATATATATTATAATATATATAATATATATTATATATATAATATACATATTTATATATACTAACTGCCTTAGCTGTTCCTTTTCCCCCTACGGGAAGGTTGTCCTGGTGGCGTTTTGTTAGAAAACCATCGACGCCTGTCGGTGGACTTAGCATGCGTCTCCTCCACTCGCCCTTCTGCTATCTTCCCCCAACAGGTCTTCTTCTCTTGTATTCTCCCTCCGCCAATAAGGCAAGCTCGCACATCTTCCTATACGATGTAAGAATCTCAAAACCAAACTCTCCTCCTCCTTCTATTGATACCCCTGGTTTTAAATTCCTTTTTTTTCCTGTGGTCTTGTCCTCTGGGATAGCCTCTTCCATCTGGCGCCCATCCATACGTTTCTCCTTTCGCCAGCCTGTCCTTCACGCAGATCCATTTCCAAATGATCCCCCACCATCTGATTTCTTTGGCTACATTTCTCCTCCTACCAGATGTTTTCATCTCCGAGCCTAATCCCCTTATTGACTCTTTCTTCAATTCCTTAATTTTAATCTTTCTTCTTCCTTTCAAAAATTATTGTTTAAACTCTTTATACCTCCGTTCCCTGTATCCTACTTTCATCGCGTTTTGGTAGTTGACACAGCCATCGTCTCCGCACCGAGAATTAAGTAACAATATAGGTGCTAAACTGTCTTCGAAATACGACTTTTCTTTTAATCTCTACTCCCATATATTGGATCTTCATCAAAGGAATACGACGCCCTTGCCGCTCTTCCACAACTTCGTTAATCCTAACATTGCGTGATTTCTGCAGCTCAACACTATTCTTTTCCTCTGTATATCTATTCGACACCCGCAGATATTTAAAAATTTTTAACCTTCTTCTAGCTCTCTCCATTCACTACGATTTCCCAACCTCCTCCTCCTCTCTGCTCACAATCATCACTTCTGTTTTCTCCTCAATGGTTCCATATTATCTAATCTATATATATATATTAGTATAATATATATATATATAATATTTTAGTTTCAATATCGATTGTATATTTCTAATCAAAATAATGTAGAATTTCTTTTTATTTTAATTTTAAATGACAAGCTTTAGTATACATTTTTAGAATTGTAAAGTATAAATATATTATAGATTGTTTTTTGTATAAAATAGTGTTTGTTTGTTTAATATATAGCTAGTTATAAAAACGATGCATAAAAAAAAGACTTTGAGGCAGGTAAGCCTTACCTACCAAAATATTTTATTATTATGTAAGTTTTATTATTGATAAATTAAATTAAAAAATGGAATATATATACTAATCCTCTTATATACAATTTTATTATTATAACTTATATGGTAAATATGTAATATAAAAAAAGATATAGAGATTAGAACATACACTGAGAATTTGATAAGAGCAAAATATTTTTAATCGTGAAAAGAGAAAGTTAAAGTGGGAAACGATCTGAGAATATGAAATGGCAGAAAACGAATAGCAATATAATGTTGAAATTGAGTAAGTAAGCACAAAATAGAAAGTGATTAGGAATTTGCCTTCCCTAACTCATTGCTTGACTTGTATTTTCTTCTCTATATATAAAAAAAGTAATCAAGTGAAGAAAGGCTATAAGAAAGAGTCGTGAAATGGCACGATATGGAAATGTGATGCAAGTTTCATATTCTATATAATCATCATTTATTTTAATAGGATATATAACCAGAGGGCGAAGGTATTCGCCTGGATCCAGTGTTATATTGGAAAGCGGCATTTTGCGTAAGAGGAAGCTAAACAAAAGGCTGATAAGGGATAATAAGGAATATATTGTATGCAATAAACCGACTATAACACGGTTAATGGGCTGATGGAAGGGAGAAACACGCGATTGAAACGAAAGACGGAAAATATAGGAGCACGGAACGAGAGACATGTTCTTAAGAGCATAGTCTCCCCATGGTACCTTTTGACTTTATTCTCTGAAGCAGTGATACGTCTGTTTGAAGAACTCGTATAAATGGGTGACAGAGCAGCGAGAAGGAGAACTAAACACCCTTTGATATATTTCGTCTAGTATACGAGCAGCGAACGAACGGCAGGCTTACCCGTCAGGCAGACAATCATACTGCGAAGCGACCAAGGAATAACATGAACTGGCAAAGAGCTTTCTGTAAATAGTGGAATGAAACACGCAATTATGATAGCAGACTGTGGGTAGAGAGAGTAAAAATCAGACAGGGAGATACATAGAACGGGGAGATAAATTGCGATAATCCGAGACAGGGAGAGCAACGCAGAGATTGGATTGGAGATATTTCGCATCGTTGAAAAAACCATCATAAAGTAACATCAGTTAAGAGTTAAGTCAATACAATTATCTATAAGGAGTGTATATTAATTTGACCATTGAGAAAGATTGAGAATGTATTGAACGACCAGGTTGAGAATGGTTTTTAGGAACATTGTTGCCGGAGAATGGATTAGAAATTAAAGATTAAGAGACACATTTCGATATATTAACTAAATATTTAAGGATAGCAGACCAATGCGAAGACTAGAGGAGACTATAAGATTTGGACCAGGATAATGCCTGTAAAAGAGGCCGATTGTTGATTAGAGGAAGGAGAAACAATGGAGAATCAAAGTCGAGGAAGATTCTAGCACTTTATTAGAAGATCACCTATAAGGGTAATGTCCTGGAGGGATTTATCTTGGAGGAGCAATATACATCTTAGAATAGGTTTCTATACCTAACACAGTGATATGGATTTGCGTGGAAGAAATGCTCGTGAGAATATATATGAAGTTTATATATAATATATTGTTCTAATCCCCTACTACGGTATAATTACTTACATAATGGTACTCATACTGAAATATATATCTTATATTATTTTTATATATATATAATATATCTATATATGTAATATTATATATATATATTTTATATTTATATTATATATATATTAATATTATTAATATTTTATATTATCATAATTACTTATGTTAATTATACTATTATGTCTCTCTTAATTAAGTCATGTGAGTAATTCAATACTATATTTTAATTAATTTTATATTAATTTAGAATAATATATATAATGATGTAATTAATATAGTATAATATTATAGTTATATATATATATAATATTTAGATAGTATAATTATATTAATATATATATATTATATACAATTATAAGTAAATTTATAGATATATTATATATATATATTAATAAACATGTTATGTATCCAACCTCCGCCTAGTATATCATTCACGTGTATGCGTAACGTTAGTAAGTTTAGTGTATGTAATTAATGAGACAGAACGAGCTATTTTAATTTTAGCATGTTAATTAGATAGAAATATTCTCTAATTATTTATAGTTTCATCCAATAAAAAGAGTTGGAGGATAAGAATAACTATTAATTAATAATGAATTTGAAATAGTAATCTTATTAGTCAATAAATTTTAAAGCTTGTAATGAAATAGTACAGTGTCGTAGGAATTGCATCTCGGCAGTTGCTATGCTAGAGTGCTGATATATATCTAGTAGTATATCTACAATGTGATATGAAATGGTCAACCTGGCTCGTTGCTAGATGTCTATAAAACGGAGATGTGAGTAAGACAATGTTTGGAAACACGTGGTTAGCAAGTAACACGTTTTGTCGTGATAATTTGATGATATTGTTTCGTTTAATAGCATAGTAGTTATTTTTTTCTCTCCGATCTTTAGGATTGTATGATATGTTAGTATTACAAACAGTTCTTATATAGTTTAAAAAAAATATAAAGTAGTAGTAGGACACAAGTGATCTTCACAACTCAGAGAGGACGAAGTGTGAGGGAGGATAAATTGAGAAAGAGCGTTGAGCAGCATGCATTGTTAGTGTGGTCATTATCCTGTTTAAATTATTGTTTGTTGTACAATAAAACCGAGTGGTTCGAATTTTTATTAGATTTCACTTAAAGGTTAGGTACAAAATAACTAACTTGCAGAAAAAAATTAATTCACGAAATACTGTATTGTACGCGGGTCTTTACTGTAATGATTAAGTTTTATCTGTATGCGCTCGTTGCATCTCAGGTCAGCGCTAGTTAGATTGCGAGTTCTGTTCTGAATAGTGAGGGTGCAGGCCTGGGTGTTTGGAGAGCTGAGTGTGATTGATATTATTTGCTATTTGATTATGTAATTGGTTGTTAAGTATACGAGATCATTGGCATTTATATTTGAATTAGCATGATCTGTGCTGCACTGTTGTTAGGTTGAAAGTTTATTGTGAGCGATAATGTTTCTCATTGTTGTATTGTAGTGATGATTAATCTGTTGGGTTGTATTCTTTTGGTAGGATAAATCACGGTTAGGCATAGGAATGTCGACAGAGATGGGGTTATCTTATGTAGGTTTTGAAAGAAAATGTGAGAGAAAGAGAATGTTTTATCATACTGTTTGTGGGAAACTTTTGGCTGATAGAATGGGCTCGTTTCGTTTTTATAAGGGAGATGAAGACAGTGGAGCGTCATAAGCGGACGTATGAGGCGTATAAGATGTCGCAGAGTAAGAGCGGTGGTGTGTATATCTGTAGTGACGATGGGGTAAACGGAATATGATTCTTGGCGATGTCTGATGTAGTTGTTACGATTGATTGTTGATATATTGTTGATGTGTAGTAGGTATATGTATACAATTGATGTATTTGATTGTCGTGACTAGACTGGGAGATAGAGACTCGTATCATTTCGAGTTAATAGCCGTTGTTATTTACTACCTTGTTTACTTATTATGCTATTTATTAGTATGATATTGATTAGATCATTATAGTGGAGGGAGATTACATTACTTGTGTTAGATGTAATTAGTCGCTCGCTTAAGACTAATAAGGCTAGAAGGGATGATGTAAGGGAGAGTTTATGGCTAAGTGATGTATAGTGTATGAGCTTATAGTGTTGCTGATGAGATATGATGAGTGTTGTAGTAGATGGTTAGAAGCGGACTCCGTATACTCAGTGAGTGTAGGTTTGAGGTGTGGGGTGATAAGTGTGTAGTATAAGTATGGAGTTATTGATTGGTCTGGTTTAATCAAGATTCGAGAGTTGATATGGGTTGGGAGGGGTGAGCTTTGCTTGATCGTAGGAGAATGTTTGATGAGTCAGTAAAGATGGTGACTATGAATTAAACCTCTAACTAATTTGATATGTTAGCTTGCGTCGGAGAGTTGGACGGTGGATCGCGAGAGTTGATAGAGATGGATGTGAGGTAGATTGGTTGTATTATCATGAAGGCTGTAGCGTTGAATTGATGATCTTTGGTGGTATGCTAGTATTCATGATAAGGATGGTTCGTATATAGGTTGTTATTTGAGATGATGGTATAGTTGATGATCTGAACGTGTTTTGGTCGCGACACTTAAGCTATGATGAAAACGATGTATGCGTACTTGGGTAGATGTTGATTCAGTGTATATAGGGGTCTTACGTGGATGTAAGTGAGTGGTGTAGGTCGTGTGTGTGGAGGCTGTAAGGAGTTATGTTGACGTAGATTTTGGATATGATGATTGAATGTATTCTCAGGATGGTACAGTTACGATAGATAGTGCTGATCGTCTAGATTTACGTGTTATGTCGGCTAATGTGTTTGAGCAGCTAAGATATACGAAGCTCATTTGAGTTTGTAAGTATGCGTGAGATTGCTTTCGATTGAGTATCTGTAGGGACGTGAGAGCCGGTTAATTAATGAGTAAGAGTTAGAGATCCTTAGTCTGTTTCGATGGAGTGTGGCATTATAGAAGGGTGGATGTATGTGATGGGTAATATGGATATAGATGGAGCTAGGGTACAATTAATGTGATAATAGGATGTGAATGGTAATAGGTAGCAAGCTATTGTGGCCGTGTTGTGCTCGGTATATTTATGGGAGTGTGGTAATTTAAAGCTGGATCGTAGTAAGTAGTAAGTAATAGTGATGTGAAAGGTCAATGATATGTTCAATGAAAATAATGAAATTCTACAGTTCTAGTCGGATCGACGCATAGGTTGCACGTGATTGTGCTAGTGTGCTGTAATCAGAATAATAAAGGTGTTGGTTGTGTTAATGAGTGTTTTGTAGAATAGATGCGGTGAAATGATATTGTTATGATAATAATAAGTGGCCATTATTATGATTATTGATGAGTATAGTTGTGAGTTACGTTAGTGGTATTTGTGTGTTGATCCTGATAGCAGGTGTGAGGAGGCTATGCGAGAAAGTGTGTCGTGCCAACAATAAATATCCCAGTGTAATCGTCACTCAGTTGTGTATGTGTTTGATAGCTGTACGGATGTTTGAGGAGTGAGAGAGGGTGGAGTAGTAGGTTGGTGCTTAGTAACTTCTTGTGTTCGTCCGGATTCTAGGTGTTGTGTCTTTGTAGGAGATTCAGAGACCTAGAATCAGTAGTTATGTTGATCGTGCGCACTGTCTCTGGGTCGAGGATTTCGGTAGTTGGAAGTACGGGTTTTTGATATGGCCGGTATGTTTAGCGCGTTATATGATATTCGGAGCGATAGGTGGAGGTTTGTGAGAGTGGAAGTTATCAGACCTATGTGTATCGTGCTAATGCTGGCGCTCTGGCGCGTGTGGTGCTAGATATTAGCTTGGCGTAGATATATGATGGTTGAGTCTGCGATCATCTTCGATTCTCTCATCATCTGGTACGTATTTTAGTATTGTTAATGAAAATTTAGAAGTATAGGAATACTTAATACTATGTTTACTTGTCATATAAGCTCAAGCTGATTAGACTTGGTTTGGCTGGTTATGATAAAGAAAATACAGGGTGTAGGAAGGCAGAGTGAGCAGTGTACGTCAGAAGGTTAGTGGAGTGTCGGCTGATTTTAGTAGTAATTGACGTGCTGATTAGTAGAGTATAGATGAGTGAGTGAGCTATTATGTGTGATAGCGGTTGAGTGATATCAAGTGGATCGGGTGTAGTATAGTGGTGATTGATGTGTTATTTGATTTCCTTTATAAATATTTAATTAGCGTGTAGTATGGAAGTCGAGGATAAGTTTTCCACTGTGTTGATATAATTTCATATACTTCTAAGTTATATAATGATGATGAAATAGGGACGATGATTAATTATATATGAGATTTGAAGTTCAGGGTGTTCTAACCTGCAATTTATGTGATTCTATTGTAAGTATCTTTAGGTGATGATGAAGTTTGATATTTGGAATTCAATCTAGACAGCTTTAAAATAGTAAGTAATTCGGTGATGGTCGGAGGTATGGTAATAGTAAGATATGTAATGCGCGTACGCTCATGAGAACGTGATCTGTTTATTGTATCTACCAAGTTGGTGGTTCTATGATTGTGTATAATGTACGGTATGTAGATAGTATGAGCCCTTGAGTCGAGATGTATGGTGCGAGGTACTGATATTGAGAGGTATTGGGATAGTGTGGTGATCGGATGTGCAAGAGACTAGTGAACATTTTAAGAGTTGAAGCGTATTAAAGCTTAAGCTGTATAGGTATGCTATGGTGATGTAGTATGTCTGAGATGTTCGAAGTGATAATAGTTGATTCTGTTAAATAATAGCTGCGGTGTTGAGGTAGTTTTATAATTCTGTAGTAAGTGATGGTTAGGGGATGTGCTGTATTAGGAGTGGATGATGCGAGGGCTCGGATCATGTATCAGAGGCGGTTTAATGAGTTTAAGGATGTTGGTTGATATTAGGATACGAGTGTCACGGCTGTTGCGAACGCTTGATTCGGGTACGGTGAATATTAAAATTGTTAGATGTGAGTAATTAATATGTAGGATTGAATGAGATGAGTCTTTGAGAGTTATGTGCACGGTGGTGCGAGGATGGTCATATATCTGTGTACCTGGATTGGGAAGTGGTGTTAGGATAATTGTTAGATATAGTATAATGTATGGGAGCATTATGAGAGGTGGTCGTGGGAGTTGAATATGAGTCACGAAGGTATAATCTAAGATTGCGAATGTGACTATCTGCCGTATAGCTGGTGTTAGAGCGCGGTGTTGAGCTGAGTGTTGGTTATTGAAGTGCTTATTATATTGTACTATAATGTAAGAGGTGAGAGTAGTGTGAATTTTAGGTATATTGTAGGAACGTTAGTAAGCGGGATAGGGTAGTTATTGGCGACCGAGTTAGTTTTCAGTAAAATGATAGATGTCGTATGTCATTAGGTATGCAGTCTGGTATGATAGTTATGGATCATAGGCTGATGAGCTTGTGAGGAAAGTTATGGAGGCTGTTTGTCGTTAGTGTGTTCGGGGATTGGCGTGGGGACAAGTGATGTGCATGCAGATACTTGTTATGCTAATTATGAAGTGTAGATATATATAAGTAGATATCACGGCAGTTGAAAGCGGGCTATTAAGAGGTATTCTGTGCATAGTTTATAGTTGAGATGCAGTTTAAGGGAGAATTGAAGGACTGAGCAGCTGTAAGTGTTTATATGTGAGGATAGTTGTATGTGGTATAGGTACGAGTTGGGAGGCGATTCATGATGGTTTTAGGTAGGTGAGTGATAGGATATACGTGATCCCACGGTGTTTAGAGTGAGGCCATGGCTTGTAGGTGGGAAGAGAGATGTGAATGTGTGGTGTAAGCGTATGAGGACACTGTGTGAATTGAGGTCTGTGACGTGACTTAGTGATTTGACTAAGGCTAACTAGGCATGTGAAGAGCATGTCTATGTTAGTGCTATTCATCGTAACCAGCGTGGATCTTCTCGCTTATTGGAATGGCGTCCATTATTGTTTGAGTCATGGAGACGGTTGTCAGCCTCTAGTGATTAGTGGTTTTTCGTTATGATATTATAGTCTCGCTATCGTTCGGAGGGGTGCAGCGATATTATTGCATAATGCGAGAGTGAGTGTAGAGATATTGTGAGATGAAACAGTGATGTGTTTTTATTTATGATAATACTATTGTACTCCGTTAGGAGATAGGTGATGATGTGGCAGGTATTATTATTCATTTGCATGGTCTTTAGTTTAGGTGAGAGGAGATGGATAGATGTGATGGTGGTAAGATGGTTAGAGTGTGTAAATAATCAGAGTGGCGCGTCTTATGATAATGTGTGTTTAACGTATTTAATATTATTGTTAGGGGGCGATTTAGTGGGAAGTTGGGTGTGTGACTGAGTGGGATGTCGTTGTCGGGTAGAGTGACGCGTATGATATCTCATGTATGAGTGATGAACTCGTATATTTAGCATAATGTTGTGTATATTGGATTAGTTAATGTGCGTTTTACGTATATTGAATAGCCGATGTTGGATTGAATGATGTGTAATTGAGTGGCTATGCGCTAGTGAATCATATTAGATAGGAGTGTGGGTAGTTCTGTAAGAGGTGTGTGCATTCAGTAGTTGATCAGTGATAATGTGCGTATCTGTAGGAAGTGTCTTCTTAGCGAAAGAGCTGATGGGACGTTGAAGATGGGTAATGATAGTACTTACGTAGAGTTGGATGAGTTAAGAGAGTAATGAGGAGGAGTATGTGAGAGTGTGTGTGTGGTTGAGGTGAGTGCGCGATGGTATAGAGAGGATCGTTCAGATGTATGAGGAGCAGTTGCTACTTGTATCGCGATTAGTATTGTGATCTATAAGATCGGAGTTAGACTACTGCTTTGATAGTGACTCAGAGTGCGTTATTCGCGCATATGAGTCAGTAGTGTATCGGTGACTGATTATTTACTGGGTATGATTGATGATAGAGGGGACTATGTATGTGTGTGAGAAGAGGAGATACACTATGGATGTAAGCACTGCTAGAGACGTTGGAGTAGTCCGTTAATGATTGTGTCTGAGGTTACGTGCGAGTGTAAGTGGAGGAAGTGAATGGGTAATATTAGGATAGGAGAAGTAAGAGTTGTTGTACGAGTTATAAGAGAGTCATGTGCTTGTTTATTGGTACTGATATATCTTGATCGTAGTGATGCTGTCTGCTGTAGCTATGCGTACGGTTGAGATATGCAGGTAGCATAGTGTGCGAGTTATACATTGGATTATAAGTAGTTGTCTGGTTTTATTAAGGGGTATGTTTGTATGGGACTTGTGCATTACATGGTTGAGCGCTGTCAGGGTTATCGGTGTAGCTAGCGTATGTACAGTGTCATGATTGAGTTGGTTGGCAGCTGTAGGTCGGTTGTTGTAGAGATGTGGGGTGATTAATCGATCTGTTTTGTGATGGATAGGTTGCTTAGGTTAGAACATTAAGATATTATGATTAGTGATCGTGCTATCGTAGTTTCTTTAAAGTTGTCTTGTTACTGTTGTATTGTGATTTAAGAGGGTATAGTGGCGTAGAGTAAGCATGTTGTGTATTGTATAATTGATGTGGTCTGTCGCTTATTCAGTGTGTGGTAAATTGTGTGTGATTTGAGTGTATTATAGTGGAGGTTTGATGGTTGTGTAGATTCGATATTTGATGAGATGTTTGTCGTTATTGAGTGATAGATGATGTTTATAATTGATGGGTTTGTTTTATTATATATTATTTGTTTGTTTGTAGATTGTGAGTTGTGTATATATATTATTCATTTGATCAGTAATGGTGTTGGTGATGTCGGTGAGGGAGTTGATGGTGATTGATATATCGTATGTTAGTTTAGAGGGGTAATGGTTGATAATGTGATGGGTGAGGTTATTAATTAGTTCTGCTATAAGTAGAACTCGTTATGCCAGTTGATGATTGGCGGATTGAGTCATGGGAGTGGATGATCGTGGTGACTTACTATGGTCATGTGTTTTGTATACTACAGAACTGATCTCTAGGCGGACTGCGAGTTATTGATAGTGTCTTTTATAGTAGTTAGGCGGTTATAGGGTTGAGTGTGGAGTATTAGTGGTGAAATATTAGCAGAGTCGCGGGTTTGCAGCCTGAGTGTAGAGTCAGGGACTTAGGAAGTAGCACTATTATGTGAAGTTAAGAATGTATCTTGTGTGCTAAGCTGTGAGGTACTCAAGATCTAAGATGTCGACGTCAACGTTCTGGAACTTAATAGGACCTAAGGAATAGGTATGAAGAAGAGTGGATCAAGAGTATTTTGAGCAGTAAAGGTGATGTAGTGTTGGTGACTGTGGGATGTGTGGAGGAATCATGGCTCGAGTAGGCTGAGGTTTATGACTGACGATATGCTTGAATTGCAGTAGTCACTAGAATAGTGGATATGATAAGGATAATTGGTCTGAAAACTTAATGAATTTTAATGAGATAGTGTGCTGTCTGGTGTATTGGATAGAGTGATAAGTTATTATGAACGTGGATATGAATGATTTTAGGTAGTGATGTATGATATGTGGAGGATGTAGAGTAGGGAGGTGAACAATATAGATGAAAAAGCATATTTTTATCGAGTAAGCAGTAATAAGTATGTATAGTTTGTGACGTTAGCTGATAGTATAATTGATTAATTGGATGGATGTTTATTGATAAAATGAGCTTTGCATATTAAGCTTATAGTTTTAGTGGACAGTACTTGTGAATTATCTAGACATTAGTAATAATAGTTATGTTGGGATATGATTATCTGGGAATTCTATAGTGGTATAGTGACTTACTTATAGATCGTATTATATAAATTGTGGTACATTAAGTTGTATTGGAGATTTATTTATATGATTGTATTATTATTGTGTATATTAATTTTATTTAATTTTTATTAGTAATGTAATTAAATATATTTTATTATAATTAATTTAATTATTGATTAATATTTTTCTATATTATTATTGATAATTGATTGATTTATTGTTTCTATTAAATTGATATTATTATTTATGATTAGGTAATTTGGTAGGTGTTATGGATGTGTAAGGAGATTGTGATGTGGAGTATGTTTATAGGATATAATAGGCCTTTGGTTTTATTGAAGGTGCTGCGATTGTGATGGCGGGCAGTTTATATGTAATTAATAGTCATGTTATTGATGTTTTAGCGTGTAATTTGGAATTATTTAGTATATTGTAATTTGCTTAAATGTGATTGTTATGAATGTCATTTATTTGAGATGTAAGTTATAGGTTGGGATGGGTATTTTAGAGAAGATGAAGTAGATATATGTAAGAGATCTACTGATTTAATAATCAATCAGAGTAATCGTTGGGAGTGAGAGAGGATAGGTCAATATTTATGTATGGTCTGAGTAATAGTTAGTAGGAACAAGAAAGATAGATTAGAAATAAAAAGCACGATTAATAGAGTGAGTGAATGACTTGTGTAATCAGAGATACGTATTATGGATGTTGTCGGGTGTGTGGTTTATGATGAGTTTAGAGCTGATATGCAGATTGTGCTCAAAGAGGTATGATTGAGTACTATGAACAGTACAATGGAGATAAATTAGATGATTAATTTTGAACAGGCAAGCGTTGCTATGCAACGTTATGTAAAGGACTTATGAAGTACTAGATAATAGTCCAGATATAGTTAGCACGAGGTCATGATTATTTATGGAATCGTAGCGTATAGGCAATAGATATAGCCTTAATTTGTCTATATGCATAGGATGGGACTCAAAGTGCGTGACGCGTTTCTCCGTACTATGATTTTATTACAATACTCAACTTCGATAATATCAAAACAATTGTTCTATCAATGTGGTGAGAGGTTATTGTTAAACCTGTTTGGAGGTGCCTATGCAGTGTGAGCATGAACGTACGGCCACGTGAAAAGGGGAAAGGAGGGAGATCTAGATAGGGGTGTTATTCGTGCACGGCGCCTCAATACGAATAAGAAAACGGTTATCGCAATTATGTACGGATAGGGGGCGGATTTACTGCTGGCTCCGTCTCCGCTGATATAGTATTTTACGTGTTCAATGTATATTTATATGTCTGCCTATTCTTCGTACGCTCTCTGAGATACTTTAGTCATGGAAGGCGGGATCGTCGTGAGGTACAATATACCGAACTAGAAGGTATGCAAGTAAGTTTAGTGGTTTTCGCTTTATGAATATGGTCGCGTGTAACTCGTTGTGATAGGGCGGTGAGCTACCACGTGGTACGTGTTAGGTGGTTGGTGTTATGTTTGTGTGTAATAATCTCTATGGATGAGAAGAACGGGAGCTTTGTACAGTAGTTATAAGGAGTATTGGGTATAGGGCTAGTAGTGCTGTAGGTCGTAGGTATCAGTACTTGATAGTGATTCATATTCCAAGAAGTTGGTTGGCGTGATGAGTGGAGTGTTGGTATGTGCTGAGGTGGCTTCGAGGATCTCTGAGGTTGAGTGTACGTGCCGCTTGTGGACTATGAGTATCTAATATTCGCAGAGTATATTTAGTTTGATACGCATATTCTGTGTAATTATGAGCGTGGTTGATTATTCATGGTACTTGGGTTATCCAGTAATATAAGTTGATAGTTTAGTGATGTTACGGTTCTTGTAATAGTAATTGTCAATTTCATGTTTAACGAGAATAAGGCTAGTCCTAATATATATTGATTCAATACTTGTTCGAGTAATTAATTGGTGTTATTGCCAGGTAATACGTTGATATGTAGTATTATATATTATATATATTAACGTTGCTACGTTTAAGTATTATTGTTAAGTTTGTATATGTAGATATTACTTTTTATGGGCTAGTAATGTGTATTGAGTAGTGGAGTATAGTTGTAACATATGAGTAGGGAGGACGGTTGTGCGATAGATGATGTTGTGGGTTATGTAGTATGAAGGGTGAATGCGGTGAATGGGTGTAATATGTGAAAGTGGTCTATGTCGCTATGGCTGTAGTTGATAGTATGATTGAGTGATATATAGTATTAGGTTATTGTATATTACTAGTAAATCGAGTGTAGTTAAGCTATATAGTATTATAGTATTAGTTACTTTATTAGTGTTTATATTTATATATATGATTATATTTAGTATTATTAAGTATTAATATATATATATAGTATAATTAAATTTATCACTTATATACTACTATATATACTATATATATTATAATATATTATAAATTCATTTTATCATATATTTCATATGACTATAGCTCATAGAGTGCAAAATTTTCCCTTATAAGACTTTCTATCTTATTTGATTGTTAAATACTTTCACCTTACATGGGGTAAAAATCATTAATTTCCATATATACTGATATGTGGCTCTTATTTTCTAGAATAATGTGTATACATATTTCCTATTCATGAGCATTATTGTTTATCATAATTAAGTAATTTTGAGTTTAATAATTCTTGGAAAACAGGTATAATTAAATAATGTTGTTAGTAGTTTTTAGGGAAAAATTCGTAAACGTAGCATCATCAATATGTGAGTTCATTTAATAGTAATGTAATATTTACTGTAATAAACCATTTATCAATCAGAATTTTATTGATAATTTAGTATATGTATTATAGTTGATCAGCTAGTGCTGGAGATTGACGAAGCCGACAAACTGGGATAAATCCTTCCAGTTACCGCCAGTCACGCCAGGTTGTCAAGAACATTTTCAAGGCGAGGGGAGAGAAAGACAAATTCTACAATGTGATATGCTCCGCTAACTCATTGTTACCAGGCTTAGATGAACTAATCTTCGATCAAGGTTGATTGAACTTTAATCACTAGTAGAATTACTTTTAAAATAGAAAATTGGTTTAAATAAGCTAATGTGATAAACGATAATACCAAAGAAATAATATTGTCAAAAGTTACAATTAAGATTATTAAATCTTATATAATTTATTAACTACAAAGTATTATATAATACAGTATTAATTTATTAATCTACCCCTCACTTCTATATATAACACCCATGTTATTGCTAGTTATTTTGCATCCATTAAGAAAGAGAAAGTGCTGGACTCATTACAAACGGAAATGAAGTATCAATATTTATATCCATTAATTTTTGCATCTATCATAAGGCTATTAACTAACTTATTAGAGTCAGAGAGCAGGCTATAATTCTCACTTTTTCTTTCTACCACCCGAATAAAAAACACATATTCAGTGTTTAAGAACATGGTATGTTGTTCTGGTATTAATTGCAGAATACTGTTAGCAAGTGGTGCCCCTAAATGCCTCGAGGGTCTTCGGTGGATTTTGTTTTGTGAATACGAAATTTAAATATCTTCAGATTTCAGCGACCCAAAAGAATGAAAATTTACGTTTTGCTTAAGCTGAGGGTCCCCTGACTAAGCTAAAGAAGTCAGAAAATAATGAGAATAAAGAACATAAATATATATATATAATCATTAAATTCATATTAAAATTTATAATAAGTATGATTTAATTAATATAATATAAATAAAATAAATAATAATTATAATTAATAGATATAATAATAATAAGATAATAATAATGATTAATATAAATTAATATTATTAAAATAATATTAATATATTATAGAGTAATAATAATTAAATAAACTAATTAGAAGAATCACTAATTGATTAATGACCTCAATCATCATAAATAATTTAATTATATATAATATATATAATATTAAATATTAAGTTAGTTAAGAAATAAGACTAGTTTTTTGAAAATGAAAACACTTTAGAAGAATCTAACGCTAATTGATTAATGACCTCAATCTCATATATATTTATATATAGGAATCATAGTCATCTTAGTTTTCCTCTAAAAACAGAATCGTACAGATTTATGAAACGCTTCAAACACTTTCCATTATCATAAATTTTTAAATTAATCGAACGGTTAAAATTGAATGATCCCGAATACGACATATGATTTTGTTTTGTTTATATATAAAGGATATACTGATAGAGAATGAAATTTGTGGTAATTCAATATTGGTATTGGATACAAAGTGCTAAAGAGCATATATATATATATCCTAAGCTATCTAATGTTACGTTTTATAAATGTAGTACAGGCCATAAGTCTTTCTGATGGAGGACGTATGTATAATATATATATTATATATATATATATATATAACTTCATCTTTAGTAGTATGATAGGAATATAAAGACGAGTGGTAGTTTACATTGTTATTAGAATTATTAGTATGATTAATATTATATATGATTATACCTGCCAAATATGGAATGGAAACATTTTTTAATTAATACGCAATTAGAATATTTAAATAAATAGAAATAATAAATATTGTAATATAAAATAAAAATAATAAATAAGGAAATTAAGATATTAAAATAATATAATAAAAGGTATAATGTAATAAGTTATAAATTAATAATAAGTGAAATTAACCCTAATATATATTAGACTATAATATTAAACGTGTTATTCACTTTTCGCGGCTCATTCAAGTGCATCATAATAACAGTATCTTAATTAATTTCACTTACATTCATACTATGTAGCTTCCAATTAACTGTACTCCTATTTTTTACTTATACTTTCTATGATATTTTAAAAATCTATATATTAAGGTATTAAATAGTATATCTACATCTTTAATGTTACACAAAAGTAAAATATATCAACAAAAAGAGTGATAAGGCATGGTAACATACTATAGGTTAATATTCATGTATAATTAATTATACATTAAGTACATTGGATCATAAGCATATATGGTTGATTGGAATCATATATTATATAAATATTAATATGTAAATATTAACGTTTTGCCTTTAAAATTTATGCTAATCACTATTTTGAATTTGTCATTAGATTATAATTTCACTTATAAGCATTATCAAAGACGGATCGAAAGCCTACAGTCACCTTTCTACACAGGTTCAAAATAAACATTTATAGTGAAATATAAAAATACTTCCTTTTTATTTGTGACAAATGTAATATATTCTTATAATATTGTCCCTACCATTTTTGATACATAATCATCAACTTATAAAGGATTCTTGATCTTGATGATTAATGTGAAAGTTATTTTAGGTTTATTTAAATTGTTTTATATAAAATTAAAAAATAATTTTTTACTTAAAATTTAAGAGTTTAACTCTTAATAAAGATAAAAGGTGATATTGGTTTTAGAGCAAGACTACATCAATCATTATTCTCAAAACTACAGAATAAATAGCCACTAATTATATGGGGAAAGGAATATTTGTACTGGAATTAGTTATAAACTTTAGGTTATATTCTCATAATTTTACTATGATATGACGAATAAGAATTATTAATAATTTTAAATATAATATATATTAATATATTATAGTATACTATAATAATATCAAATAATTATATATTATATTTATATATTATTAGTACTATATATATATATATAATTGGTATAATAAATATATATTATAAATTATTATAGTATTAAGCTTTATTATTTTGGTTTGCATATGGACTCCAATGAAAGTTTTTGGCAGAATATATATTGGGAAATCCCGAAGGTGAATTCGATAATAATATCTTATTAGTACTCTAATCTGCATTGTCATGCTCGACACCAAAAGATGCTATTTGTACACTAAGTTTTAATAGCACTTAATTTCTTTTAGAAGTAGCAAATCGTTGACTACATATCGAAATGACTTTATTGGAATATCCCAGTCGCTAATCCTCGGGTATATGTGTCGCTCTGTAATCTATATATTTCAGATATGTAATATGACTAAATACATAGGAAATAATAAGTAATAAAATAAACGACATTATTCACTTAGTAAGGTGGGGCTATAATTTATATTACGTGTATATTACTTCGGGACGGATG
>JABUQX010106900.1:0-15318 GCA_015478945.1 Trachelipus rathkii | reverse complement strand
ATAAGCAAGATACCCTCCACTCCCTATCCTTCCCAATAAAAATCCACCTCCCCTACTAATCCCTTTCCTTTAGTTCTTTCATTACCCCATCCATATACAATAAATAACGAGGAGACATAACACATCTCTCTTAAACTCCACTAAATAATATTAACCATTCACTCTCCATCCATTCATTCTAAACAAAGAACTTCACCAATCCAAACATACAACGAACTTTGAATATTATCTGCCTATCACTACATCATATATCATAAATACATACATAGAAAGAACTTTTATAATATGAAGATAAACAAACACTACACACAGCAATGCGTAAAGCAGAGTCACTTCGGATGAATAACATTGAGAACAAATTGACAGTAATTGGGCAAACAGGAATAGGATTAATAAAAAAGGAAAATATTTGTATTAATATTTGCCACACAAATCACAAGCACACAAAAAATTATATACATTTTAAATTTACGTAAGCATTGGGCTCTTCATTTAAACGTTTACATCGATCTGTATCAATACAAATTGTATCATTAAGACCTATCTCCATTGGTCACAAAAACTCTCAAAGTGTTCAGATCCGAATATATAACGATAAACTTGATAATAATGAATAATTTATTATAATAATAATAATAATAATAATACGTAATAATAAGAATAATAAATAATAATAATATGAATAATAATAATAGATAATAATAATATTTATCTGTTCTAGTTATTGTGTTATTCTAACTTGAGTAAAAACAATAACAAAAAGATCAACATACATGTCTACATGTTTAGCACTTAGATGCTCCTCCAGATCATCGATATTGTCAGATTTTATGCGATTTCCATGTTTGACAAGGCCCTGTATCAAATCTCAAATCAAATTCATACATTTGGGTTCCCTCGATTTCTGACTTTTATTGATGCCTTTGGACCCTCAATTCTTCATTTTTAATGGTCAATCTCCTAAAGCCAAAGTTTTGTTTCGATTTTGGGAAAGCATCTGAAATTAAATAAAAAGCTGTAAGTAAGCCTAAAGGGATAATACAACCAAATATTAGGCCAAATTGTGCAAAGATCCATGAAAAGAGGCAATCTCATTGAACTGAGCACCTGTCAAAAAAGAAAAAAAAAAAAAAAAAAAAAAAAAAAAAAAAAATTTCTTCTTTAGGATTTTCTCCTTTTGTGATTAGCAGAAGCTGATTCAGGAGCAACTAATTAAACATTAAATAAAATGTAGTTTTAATATGTTGATTACAAACCCATTGTACTTTAGAATCATGTGATGCCGATGTTGAAAAAGTCAGATGCAATTTTTTAAGTTAAACCACTATCTCAACAAAGAAATTGCTCTGTTTTTTTTTTTTTTTAGAAACCACCCTCACGGGCATGGCCCTTTTCAAAAGTATACAAAAAAATAAAAAAATTAAAACAAAAAAAAAAAATTACAAAAAGAAAAACAAATATTTAATAAATGGAAAGTAAACCTGACTTGTCACTTTTGCCTAACGCAATTCAATCAGGTGGCGCAGACGCGGGACTAAGATAGAGGAAGCATGAATATTGCAGGGAAATTAGAAGCAAGAGTTCCACAAAACAGATTGGCTTGGGAAGAAGGCAGGCACCACAACGATGATCCTTGAGTCCCAATATTCACACAATCTTCATGTGAGAACAATGCACCTCTTGTTTACGAGCGATCATGGTGGGAATACGGAGGTCAATCTCTCGACCACCTTCCATTCTAATAACCAATAAAAATATATAGGCACCAAATTCACTCACGGGCAAGTGGGACAAGTTGTTGATTCAGAACAAGTAGGACAAGGTGTAGGCGTAGGACAAGTGGGACAAGGTGTATTCAAAAGAGCTGTGGAACCGACTCCACCCCAGAAGTAAGAAACAGTTTTCAATACAAGGGCGAATAAAGCCCTTATATAACTGGAGTATCTGAGCAGAAGTAAAAAATTCACGCGATCTGAACAGAATTGCCCAGCTCTTGAGGCCATGTATAGCTACAACTGTATATGAGAAATCAAAGGAAGTAGTCTTAGAGAGTAGGCGGAGCATTCCGAAACCCTGTCAAAAGCTTTAATATGTCAAGCCTACTACAACACTAGACTCCCCAAGGCCCTAAGGCAGTAAGACCAGGTATCAGTGAGATAGGAAATATTTCACCAGTTGCACTCGAAACTTCGAAAGCCATACGACGTCTAAAGAAGCAATGAGATTCTAATATGGCATTCAAGGAAATGAAGAGTTAAGGAAGTTCAAAATTTAGACAGGAATACAAGTAATAGCAATAGTCTATAAAGAAGGATCAAGAGGCTACCTTTTCTGGGGTATTGCTGAATAAAAGCTACGCTTCATCACCTGAGAAAAGTCATTAGCATTAAGGCATAAGGGAGAGAGTTGAAAGAGACAGGCACCATCTCAGAAGCACAACTCCTCAAAACCCGAGAAAAAAGACCATCTGGCCACTGGCCTCAGGACGTCATAGATCTCAGTATCTCATGTACCCGATTCATGAATAATCGACAGTAAACATTGGGACACCTACGAGAGGAGGAGAGGAGGAGGCGGAGCCAAATCATTTCCAGGAGTGGGGAATTTAGATGAAAAAAGAAGACCAAAGAGAATTAGCACAACCGTCAGAAAAGATAAAGAGGGAAAGCACACTACAGAAGTTATGAGAATGCTTTGTCAAGAGGACCAGAAAATTTTACTAGAGGAGAATTCATAAGGAAGGACAGCACACTTTCTTTTAGCATTCAAGAATGCTTGGCCAGTCGCAAATAATTCCGCATCCCGATTTCGCAGAACGAAAATTAATCTAGTCGATAGAGAGAAACGATAAGTTATTTCACCCCCTATATGCCAATGTCACGATGAACAAGAAGCCATCGAACCATGATGTATAAGGCAGAAAAAGATATTTAGGGAAGATGGGAAATAGCCTGTCATCCATCCTTGAATCATGGCCCCTCCTTTTCAGCAGAAGCCCATTCTCCGAACAAAACAGAATTCATTCCAATTATTAGTTCAAAAAAGCGATGCAATGCATCCAAGTTAGCCCGATAAAAGGCCCAGAAAAGTCGCTCAGGCAGACAGAGCTGCTGAAATTAAGTGTTTACTTCTAGCAGCATATAAGATAGTGGTCAAATTACCAATAGGAGGGAAAAATAAAATGATTTAATGAAAGGATAAGGTTGAAGCATTAAATCAAAACCTTCAAAGAATTTTCTTTGACTTCTCGATATGTTCTCGTTACTAAAACAACTGTCCCAGAATCGTTGAGAAATATCTGGAAGGTTTTGCTCCTTCCCACCTGAAATCAGTATTATTAGAGCCCAACACTCAGGGTGCGTGACGTGAACTCATCCTAAATTGGCTTTAATTCGAAATTAAACGACACGTAATTACGCTTGTGAGAATATTTAAAATATCTAAAAAAGAGATAGAGAGAAATCTTTCTATTAGAGAAGCAAGTAGCAGAAACACAAAGATAATGCGTAATATAGTAGGAGACAATTTTAAGCAAAGAATATCAAAATTAGGGAGATTCAAGATTTCGAGATGTGTTACAGTAGTATTAGTAATTTAGCACCAACTCCAACCACAGTCAGAAATTAAAAGTAGATATAGTTAGGATGTTAAGTTATTGAGGAAGGATTCCTTGATCCACGCTGGGCCGTCTCGGAAATAATAAAATATTAGGTGAAGGTAGGAAAGTGTGTTCAAACAGACCTCATGATAATACAAAGCCACAACATTAGCAAAATTCAATAGAAAGTCTGCCCAACACCCACCCCCACCCTCTTACAAGCTAACATGTACCTCTCATTGCAAACCCTTTAAAAAATGCAAACATTAAAAATTATAGTAATATATATATATATATATATATTATATATATATATTATATATATATATATATATATATAATATATATAATATTATATATATATATATATATAGCATAATATATTACTATTTATATTTATATAAAAAATATATATATATTATATAATATAATTATATATATATAATATATAATATATAATATATATATTATATTAAATATATTAATAAATATATATTATAGTATATATATATATATTATAATATATTATATTATATCATATATATATATACCAAATTATAATAAATATAATAATATATATATATTTAATATAATATATATAGTATAAATATAGATATTAATAATAAAAATATATATATATATATATATAAATATAATATAAATATATATTACTTAATATATATATATATATATTATAATAATATATAATATAGTAATATTCCAGTTTTTCTTTCTCATGCAGAAATTACACAGATGGAGTAGTTTCAGATTTCTCCATTATCACTAATTTGGTAGGCAAAGTAATACAGAAATTTTTGAGAAGCTTACTTATCATCTCATGAAAAATAACAGCAAAACACAATGAAGAGAAGTTAGTGATTTCATAAATTAGGATCTTTGTAGCCCTGTTAAAGTTTTAATTACAAAAAATAAACTATCTGCATTAATAATGATAATAAATATAAATAATTATATTTCCTTTTTCTTATCCCTTGGTGTATTGCAAAGTCAAACATAAATTACATTTACAGATTTTCCTTGCTAAAATAAAAACATGTGTATAATTATTCAATTTGTCATACCTTAGATTTCTACTTTATACCCACATAAATTCTTGAATAAAATAAGAAATAGAATATCACAAATATAGTATAATAACTCGGTAGGACAAATTATAAAAGTGAAAATAATATAATTCATAGAATGAGAGCATATTAGCGACTGGAGACCCAAGTTAACATGAATCTTGTTAAACTCACGAGCCCGGATATCAGATACTTTCCAAATATAATATGACCTGTAAAAAAAAAACAAAACAAATATTTAATTGAAACGTAATAAAATTCAAAAAAATAACGAAAATAAATATATCTTTGATGATATATATACAATAGTCCAAAATAAACATAGATAAAAACAATAAAAACTTCTAAAGAATAACGATCACTTACAGAATATCAATGTTAAATAATAAGTCACTTCACATTTTATGAAATAGAAACACAAAAAAGTAACTCAAGCCCGTAGCCGCTCAATCTGACGCTACCAGCGTAAAAAACAAACAGAATCAAAGCTCTCCATCTCAATCAACAATAACGAGTTCGATCTTCATCACACTTCATCTCAAAATCGCCGCATGCTATCACTATTATCTTGCGCTTAGCATTGGGTAAAATTGGTACTATATATCTTTACTCGAGATTGCGATAACTTCTAAACACATACTAAAAATAAAAACATGAATACTAACTAGACATTATAATACATAATTGTTTCAAGAATCTAACTGAAAACTAATGTTCCCTATTATCAATAGTTTATTATCTATTAGTGGAACGGTATAGAACAAAACGTCCCCGTGCACTCGCTAAATGACATTCATTAAAAATAAATAAAATACTACTCGTTGAAATACATCAAATAGAGCTACTAAATTTCTAGGCATACTCACTTACACAATATAGCATTATATTTACATTAAATAGATAATAATAAAAAATATATATCATAAAAAAAGATATTTTTCTCAATTCTCTTCCCGACTCACCGGAAAATCTTTTCCACATTTTGGATTATGATACCAGGATTACTTTCTAAGGTTCTGTTAAAATTATACACCCAAATAGATAAAGAAAAAATGTTAGGATATAATAATATACAGTACGTCCCATAACACACCTTGCTTTATCACTCACATCCAACATTTACCTTAAATGTACAATTAGCAACACGAACAACCGTATAGAACAAGAACAGGAATACCCGTTGAACAAGAAAACGATTACTCTGTGAAAAAGACATATATCATCGGTCATGAGACAAGAAGGAAGGAAGGGAAACCTTTGAAGCGAAATCAGTCATTACGAGGGGTGTACTAATGCATAGCAATGATGTGTCTACGACGTTTTGAACGCTAATGCATTTTACATTAGCACCCGTACCCGAGGAGCACCTCGGTAATCTGAATGGGATGATAACTTTTCATCGGAATATCGGACTATCGAAAATCAGATTCAGACCTTGACCTATTCGAACTTATATTATTTGAACTTCATTTGAATCACGAAAACCTGAAAACGGAGAATTCGTTGTACTTTCGGATATACAAACCCCATCGTACACTATATTCATTTACCCATTAGATAAAGACGCGCTGATTGGTAACATTAGAATTAGTTAAAGAGTTTCCTGAATGGAAATTTCCTTTTTAGTAGATCTCTAAACGACGTATCATCCTAATGAATCATATTGCGAGAGAACCTCAGAGGGTAGAACGCATCGATGGAGAGAACTCTTAATATTACAAAGTTTTCGTGTGTATTGATTGTCACAAATAAGACATTTTCACTCATCTTTCTGACTCATCACACGAACTATCTGCTTCGTTACCATTCATTTTTATCCTTATTAAAATAAAATACCTTTTTAGAAAACTAATTAGAGAAGAAGACTTCTGTATTTTACAGGGGGATTATCATTTATAATCGGCTCTGCCACGACCTTAAAATTATCACTATGACAGCAATTCGCGACCAGATTAAGACATCGTAATATAAACGATTATCGCCCTAGATCCCCTAAAACTCGTACTACCTTGATCAGTCAGCGCTACGCGATTTCTTAGGAATTCGCCCCAATTAGGGTTAGATTATGCCACCGAGAAATACCACTCTAACAACCTATCTCGTATGTTTTCTTTCTAAAGCCCCGTGAGACGCCCTGTCTATTACAAAATTTTTATCTTCCTCTCCAAATTTGTCTTTTGCAAATTACACGAACTAAGATGTTCTAATGCCCGTAAATCTCTAACGATCTATTCATGAGTCTCTCGGTCCCGTAGACAATATTCCTTGTTCAGCAGAGAAAATGGGTGATATAATACTTACTCCTATCGGTACGCAATTGTTCTTGCATCATTTATCCAGTTAGGTCAAAAGACGAAGAAAAAAAAAAAGCCTAGGAACGTTTAATAAATAGTTCTCATACCTTATTTTATTTTTTATAAACATTAAGAAGTAAAGAATTTAAATACAACAGAAAAGGTCCCTTAATAAATCAAAAGGGGCCAATAATATACCCCAGTACATCACCTTTTCTATATTTACTTATAGTGACGCAGATAGTTATCTTATTTGTAAGTTGGTTCTGTCCACCAATTTCTAATTTGCTTTTTAGATTCGGCCTCTTAACTCTTTCTTGTACATATTTCCTACCTACTCTAAATTACATCATTCTCTATATTTACACAATGAGATAGAATATCTACACCACAAGCTCCATGAATTCCCTTGTCACTGATCAAAGCGAAATACCTATGTCTCTTACCCTGCATTCGTGTAACCAAACTTGTAGCTTATAGCAATGCAACACACTCCTGAGTGAAGTTGTGACAAATTTCTTATCATACCTTCAAGAGTCCTCTGATTTGAAACCCAAATAATACTTTACTATCCAGTCGTCTACAAGTCGGAAGATATGGACTCTAAAAAATATCATATGAATTCTACTGATACGAGCCTACGAATTACATACTTGTATAAATAATCCTTTGTGCTTCTTGTTTTATTCCTCTACTTACCAATTATCATGCCCCGAAACAAATTGTGACGGACATACCCTGCCGACAAAACTAAATAACCAACTGACATATTGCGAAATCAATTCGTTACCCCTTTTTCTTTTATCTATTTCTCTGTTCTATATCCGCTAATGACCAAACCCAGAGCTACATAATGATTAATATTAAGAACAATTATATATACACCAATTGATCAGAATTTCAATTAAATACTTCATTTCTTTGGTGAGACTAGTAATATATAAAATTATACTTTATATTAAAGCATGGGGAAAAACAAATAAGTTATTCCGTATTCCTTTATAATCTGATAAATCAGACCACGTCTGGACAATATTCCTTGTTCAGACTTCAAAAACGATATAATCGACGATAAGATTAAATAATATTTCTTATATTTCAAAAGATAATAAAGCATACATGAAAAACATCTCACAATTTTACGGCATCCACAAAAAAAGTAGTCTGCACAGACATTCTTTCTTCCCTCAATATAAATAAACTCAGGATTAAAATCATTCACCTTGATAGCCCACCTTGCTAACTTGTGGTTCAAGTCCTACTATTTATTTTTAAAAACTATTATTAGCATCTTCTGGATGAAAACTATGAGACCTGCAATCAGAATAAACAATATTTCTAAACATTTTTAGTGCCCAAGTTACAGCCAACGATTCCAACTCTATCGTGGAGTAATTCCTTTCTGCCTTGCTAAGCATTTTATTATCTTTTCTCAATCCTCAATCAATTTCCATTAATTCTTTATGAGCTTATTATAAATACCGCTACCAATATCATAACAATACTAATAATAGACTGATAACAAAAATGTCTTTAAATAAAGAACTTAAATACTAATATATGTAAAATTATATATTATATATATATATATATAATATATATATATATAATATATATATATATATATTATATATATATAAATATGGATATTATATGCAAAAATTTTAAGATTTGTTTATTTTATTTTTATGTATTCAATGTAAAAATCGGTGTTCTACGATATAGCTTCTTGAGATTAGAAGAGAGTTGTCAAAAAGCTTTATTTATGTCTCAAAAGACCACACAAACGAACATTCTTCTGAAATAATAGAGAAGAATTGGTATAGAGCTATCATAACAACTAACATGGACTAAGTTTCGGAAATAATAAATTATGGATAAACGAATCGATCTGATAGCGCCATGAAAATTGTTTACCAAAACCTTTAAGCTAGCTTGATCTCTACAAAAAAATTCTAACTAATACTTTTAGCAATTATATGATATAAGACTCAATAATAATATTATAAAAGACAGTTTTGGGTTCACACAATTCCAAATCTTTCCACTATTCATAATTTATGCTAATATCGAAATGTACTATTAAATACAAGATATATACATTTCATAATTAGTAACTTATGATCTATTTTATATCAGAAATACATAATGTATTATCATACTATAAATAAATCAGAGCATTTAGTATTATATATGAATGTTTAGAATCTCATTGTGAAGAGACCTAAATAAAAAGCTTTCCTAAGTCTATCCCTCATCCATAAAATTTATAAGAGCGGGACGATATTCCCATGTAAAAATCACATTCAGGATTGGATTAATTCCCTCTATGAGCTTTCCAAAAATGCTAGATAGACGAACTCTCTGCCGAACTTCTATCATTCATATATTAAGACCATTAAAAAATCCAAGAAACTATAATACGGTTAGACTTCGTGCCTAAGATAGACAAATGTGTCACTCAATCCAGGGTAATAGAAAATCTGAATATGATTTATTATACTGCTGAGTTTATCTATATAATCTAATAACAATTACTAGAGGGCATCGATACACTATTTCGTTTAGCAGTAATCACCTTCCAGTAGGAATCTATTCATCGGAGATATCACGAAGGAATTACAATGTATTGTTCTCCCCGATTATATATCACATTTAACCCAAAATCGCTCGAGATCTGCTGAACTAGATGAGGGTAGTAATATAGTTTGCATTATTATAATATAACGGGAATATCGGGTTAATTCATCAGCTTACAATTTTCCATAAGACATACGTCTACCTTATCATTACTAAAGCTACCACATCCTAGCAGTGAGAAAATCATGATAATTGTTCTACTGTGAACCATACCTGATTAGCATCCTATTAAATCAGCTTCCTTAAGTTGATTTAGACAAAAAGAATCTCTTAATACCTTACGAAGTTCAGATCAGAAAGACCGTAAAGATGCATCTTACTCTTATTTACAATTCGAGCAAACTCTCCTAAATGCAAGAAATTTGCCTTGAAACGACAAATTATCAAGAAACATCGAATTAACTATAGAATTTTCGATATAATTTATTAAAGATAGACCCTCAGTTTACTCCTACTTAAAACGTCTTACCAAAACAATATATTTGAAACACAATTTTCCTCTGACACGAGATATGTATTTTCCGGAGGAGTTGTTCCGGCTTTAGAAATGACATTCACGCCTGCATAATATTTGCCTGAGAAATTAAGCATTAAAACTTAAAAGCGCTTATCTTATATAAAATATAATATATATCATACACTTTGCTCATTCAAATATATAAAGTTCATGTGTAAAAGAATCATCCTCAAAATTAGTGAGGCAATTTGGCAAAAGGAATTTGCAGTATGACTTTAACTATTCGTCATGAAACTATACTGTGATTTATAATGTTGTTCAATAGAATTAGACTCATATTTTCGGATCAGTTGCCTCCAAATTAATCGCACCTTCTCTCATACAGAAAAAATACGATTATTTTGAAAAACCTGTTTTCCACCCTCCTCAAAATAATAATAAATCATACGAATTGTATATGCATACAGCAGGAATAACACCTAACACATCAGTCCCTAAAGCCAATCTGACCTAAAAAACAACAATCATGGTATCTACAACATATGAGAAGAATATGAAAATCTGATCAGTTAAAATCAAACTGAAGTTCACCCTTCCCAAAATTTCTAAATTCGTTACCCGAAAACTCATCTCATAACTATATTTATCCTTCAATCTGATGGATACAACTTACCGAAGTCTCAAACACTTGTAAAACGTATCAAAGAAATATACTACTTTATCCCGAAATCTAAAAAAGAAAGAAAGTCGACTAAATAAACTTTCTGTATCAACTAGTGAGCTTGACCTCTAAGATAATAGCTTTTCTACCATTGTATCATCGTTTTACGAACGTACACATTTGACAATTTCCGTACTCCCCTCTGATTTATATTCTAAGAATCTGTCTCTTAAAGCTTAATACGACACATTTTCGCATAGACATTAAACTCGTTCCCTTATTCCAAAAATGTGAACATAATATGGAAATTGACTCGACGAAATTGAACTTGAATGCGCACAACACTTTGGAAGATTGACGTTGCGAGGTCTTGACTGAATGAAGGCGGACGAAAATATAACTCTTTTAAATAAAAAATTACATCCCTTTCACTTATATTCTCATATTTCGATATAAACTAGTCATATTGAACATAATTTGGATCCAAATAATACTTACTTTTTCACAAATGTCATTTTCTATCTTACATATGTGAATGATTCCTGGTTACCCTTACTCATCTTCTTCCTGCTTCTCCTCTTTCTCGCGTGTGGTCCGATAATAATAATTTCGCCAATCACTTTATTTTGCAGATTTATTTGCAATAGCATTAGACTCTGTATTATATTTGTCGAATTATTGACACATAATTTAACATTCGATTCCTTTCCCCACCATTTTGACCTTCGTCAAATCGATGTCCTTGTACCCATTTTGAACGTACGTCATACTTGGCCTAGTGGGTTGACCGTCGCCCTCTAACAATTCGAATTGTCCGATGAACTGGATTTGGCACATAATTATCTGCTCAGAGATTATCCTCATACCTTACCCTCTCTCCTTCCAGGACTCGTGAAAGCCTCCACCATATTCCCTTGCACCTACTTTGCGTCCCACTGCAGACTTTTCTGCACATTGGCCCCATGGGCAAAAAATATACATCCTGATGGCGGCATGTCCGTTGTTTCACAAGACCTTACCTGAAAAAAACTTATCGTTAGGTTGTATTATTAGATAACAGAATTCGATAAGAATTCTTAGAAAACTATGAAGCATTTAAGGGTGGCATACTTTGTATTATACGGCCTGAAAAATGATTGCTTTGGAGCAGCATCCTTTTCAGCCATGTCACAGAAATATTGGTATACATCTAGAGCTTGACACAGAGTTTTTATCTCATGAGCGGAAGAGATTTATTCCATCATTCAAACATGGTTTTTTCTTTAATATAAGCCCTGTACCGTTTATCTGTACTTATCTGTATATCAAACTTCCTCATGACCTAATTCGCGCAGTCGATGTTCTGTTATCAACTCAAAGTTGAAAACAGCCCTGCAAGTAAAACTCTTTGTTCATCGTAAATTTGACATCGTGAATAAAGAGATGCATCCTCTAGCTTCTGCCATAAATACTAGTCAACGCTCTCTGGGTCTCGTAATCAGAACTCAGTTTTAATGATTTCATACTGCCCCATAATATTTTACGAATCGTTGAAGGCTCAAAAGACTTTTTGAGCAAATCGACTTTTAAAAGAGTGACAATCAGTCTTGAACCTCCCCAATGATTTCGTATTCTTTATGTTCCGGGGATTGAACTTTATAAGGAAAAACCAATCTGTTACTCTCGACCTATTCAAAAACTAACGTATTACTTAATTTTCAGTACCTCGGTTATTCTATACCTTCATCTGCAATACAATTCTACTGACTGAACAACCTAATCCTGACGACTCGATTCCTTTCCAAGAATTCTCCTGTCACAATCCACATATAATCGTGAATGTTGGCCTTCGATGAGTGCAAGACCCGCCGTCTATATTAAAATACGTCTAGACATTAGTTTGACATATTTCCAAGAACATAAGTGAAGAAAGATGACTCGATCTCCCGGCAATCGATTTGACTCGTCGCATTCAGATAGCCCGTTTTAATGTCATTCCTCCTCGTTTAATATCCCACCATCTTCGCGTCGACGCATAGAAGAATAAAATATAAGAAGATACTATTGAAAACTAGGACATAATAATATTATTATAAAAAAAAAAAAATTTGTAATCAAATACCAAAATTTACCAGCAAAAAACTTACTTCGCCCCTCCTCTTAAACTCAAACCAGAAATGTTATATGGATAGATGGAATGTCCAGAAATATCTATTTGTATTCTTGATGAAAGTGAAGACTTTTTCTTCAAATGAATATTAAAAGACACAAATATTGTTACGCTTTATCAAAAGAAATAAAATAATACAATACCATTCATGGTCATCGTCTTCTGTACAGTTTCCTCACTACTGATGGTACTTCTTTCATCATTCTTAACTGAGATTTCTGTGCAATACAAACGGGAGAATTAAAAAAAATGTTTTAAAATTTTCAAAAACCATCTGTTAACTGCATAGAATTTTGAACAAAATATATAAAAGTAAAATAAAACATAAGAAATATTTTCTTACAGAAATTTAGTTAGTTTTAATTAACACACAACTTGTGATTTTCGATCACTTGACTCCGTGAGTCAGTTTTGTTTAGCCACCTCCAAATTCATTTCAATAAAATATTTTTGGATCTAATGTTTGAAAATATTAAATATTTAAAGTTACATTCATAAACTTTATTACTGATGATGATGATAACCATACAAAAATACTTTAATGTAAATAAAATAAATAATAATAATAATAATAATAATAATAATAATAATAATAATAATAATAATAATAATAATAATAATAATAATAATAATAATAATAATAATAATAATAATAATAATAATAATAATAATAATAATAATAATAATAATAATAATAATAATAATAATAATAATAATAATAGGATTAATAATGGAACTGTCTCCAAGTTTCAATTTAAAATGAAAGTGACTTTTCAAAAGGGTTGGGGATTTTTTATGAAAAAAATCAATTTTTGATATTTTTGATTTTTTGAGAATCGTGGCGTCACGTGAAATATAATTTGTGAACAAACTTTTTTTTTTAAAGTTCGATTAAGTATTATTTTTAACCCTAGGCCCTATATCAGAGTTCAAAATCTTAAAATAGTGCTTATAGTCTATGACACAATGAAACATCAACACTAGTGTTATTTGTAATAATGATAATATATTACATCAGAAATAAAAGAAACTTGTTTGAAACATGATCTTTTGTTGACATTTTTATAGTGTAGAAATTTGAAACAGAGTAGCCTTGAGATATTATTATTATTCTAATTTTATATTTTTATTGAAATTAAATCACTTAAAAATCGAAAAAAATTTAAAATATATATATAAAAAAACAAAAAATCATGATTTTTTGTAGCTAAAAATCAAGTGAAAAAATAAATTGATTTTTTCCGTGCCATCCTTTGCTTTCCAATAAGTTATGAAAACCTTAAATGCCCAAAAATAAAGCAAACTGCATCAAAATTATTTAAGGGAAGCTCACGAAGATCTCGTATTTCTATATTTTATGAAAAAAAAAAAAAAATATATATATATATATATATATATATATATATATATATATATATATATATATATATATATATATATATATATATATATATATATATATATATATATATATATATATATATGAGTATATACCTTCCATAGGAAATGAGACTGATGGAATTTCGTTATCACTAATAACAATAACAGCTCTTTCATAAGGTTCAATTGAATCTTCAATGATTTGTGAAATGAAAATTTTATCATCTAGAATAAAAATACATATTTATTGCAGTTTAACATTTAGGCCCAGGCCTATAATACATAATAATTGTAAAGCATATTTACTGACTTTCATCTCTAAATGAATTGAAATATAAAATCTTTGGTTCAAGTTATGAATTAAATAATAAAAAAAGGAAAAATTATGAATTTTAGTCATAAAACACAATATAAAATTCAATACATTGAAATCCAAACTATAAGATATTTTTTTTTTTAAAACTAACATTATTGGTACAAAAAAAAAAATTAATATGGTATATAATGTTTATATTTTGGATACTTACCAAAAATGTCTGGTGTGTTATCAGTTTGTGGGCTTTCCTCCAAAATTATTTCACAAAAGTCCTTTTCTATGTTTTCTTGACTTTCTTCAATGGAAACAAATTTTACTGTAGTCTCATCATTATTATCAGTCTCGAAAAACTGTGTTTTCTGAATCTGAAGTTTCACAAGCTCTCGTGGAACTGCACCTTTCTTCAGCCATTTTTTTTTCCTGTTCGGTAAATGTCTATATCAAAGAAATGTTGTTCGCAAAGTCTCAGTTGGTTTTTTGCTAGTTTTAGTTGATCATCGTAAAGTTCTAACAACTTTACATTACAACAGGCGTTAACCCACTTTTTAAAATCTTCTTCCTTTTTCGGAAAATTGAAGAAGGCTAAGTTCTTATTATGATAGTAGGAACTTTTACAAAATAATGCCTCACACTTACGAGGCATAGTTAAAAATGTTTAGCTGTAATATATATATATATATATATATATATATATATATATATATATATATATATATATATATATATATATATATATAT
>JABUQX010106899.1:10000-15000 GCA_015478945.1 Trachelipus rathkii | reverse complement strand
AACTTAAACCTATGCAGATGACATAACCATAACCGTATCAGACCCCTCAGTACCCATCGCTACAAATGATACTCAGACTTACGTAAATCGTCTAGAAGCTTGGTTATCTTCCAACAGAATGTCGGCCTCTGCCAAGAAATCATCTATAATCTTGTTCACCCCTGACAGACATCAATCATCATTACACACACAAGTAACTCTAAATAACTCCATCATTCCCCTAAACAAAACACCCAGATTACTCGGTATAACCTTCGACACCCACTTTACCTTTACTTCCTACATTCAAAACATTTATAAGCACAAGCAAATAGAAAATTAATGTCCTACGAACTCTATCTTAACATAGTTTCAGCAACAAAACAGCCACACTGACAACAGTGTTGGGCACATTGCGCACGCAATATGTTGCGGCGCAATGCGATCCGCAAATATAGTCTCGGTGTGCGGTTGCGATTGCGCCCGCAATTTGTTGAATTGAGTGCGAAATTGCTTGCGACGCAATTATTTTAAAGCAAAATTACACCGCAATCGCAACCGCAACTTTAAAAAATATAGAAAAATAAACATTTAATTCTATTCTGGTTTGAAATTGTTTCAAACTCGTAACAAGTTTAGACATGTTATTACAATATGTACCACGTCTCGTTTCATTTGTATTGCGCAGCGTTATTAGTCTAAATTCAACTATTACTGAAATATGTTGTTTTTTTCTCCGATCGTAAAGACTTTTCACTCTTGATAAAATGGATCGTTTCTTGACGAAAACATTAAGTAAAAATATTTCCGGTCCCATACCTACTATTTCTTCAAGTGAAGGTGATATTTCAGTAGATATCTCTACTGTTAGTAGCTCTGCTAATGCTAGAAGTGAAACTGTAGGAAGTCGATCACAAAACCCCTGGCCTTACCTACAAGAATTTTTTGAGTTTGTAAGCTCAAACGAAGAAGGTGATCGTATGGTATTTAAATGTATCAAGTGTTTACCGCAATCTAAATGTTACAAGGCTCAGAAAAAGTCCCTCTACAGTTCTGCGAATCACATATTTCAAGATACGTGAGAGGTAAGGAAACTTCTTACACTAGCATATATTTGTGATCCACCACATCTATATAAATTATATATATATATATATATATATATATATACTATTATATTATAATATATATATATATATATATATATATATATATATATATAATATATATAAATAGTATATATATATATATATATATATATATATATATATATAATATATATCATAGTATATAATATATATATATAATATATATACTATATATATTATTATACTATATATATATATTATATATATATATATAATATATATTATATATATATTATATATATAATATATATATATTATATATATAATATTATATATATATATATAATATATATATATATATAAATATATATATTATATATATCTATATATATATATATATATATATATATATATATATATATTTATATATTATATATATATATATATATATATAATTATATATATATATATTTATATATATATATATATGAATATATATTATATATATATAAATATTATATATATATAATATATATATATATAATATATATAATATATATAATATATATATAATATATAGATATAAAATATACTATATATATATATATAGTATATATAGTATATATATATATATATATATATATATATATATATATAACAGTCTGTTATACACATATTTATCTATACTATATAATAAATATATATATATTTGCTGAGGAAAGTATTAATTTCTATTGTTTTACGTATATTTACGTTACAAGAGTTGCGGTTGGAATTTGCGGTTTGCGACCGCATTTCGCGGTCTACCGCAAAAATTGCGTTTTGCCGGTTGGCGTTCGCAATATTTCCAACGAATTGCGATTGCGCATTGCGCCGCAAAAATTATTTTTGGGTTGCGGGCCCAACACTGCTGACAACTACATAAAAACAATTCTCGAAGAACTCACATCAACTTATTGCATTCAACAATCTGGTACCATCAAAACCATCATCTACTAGATATAATCACAAATAAGAGAATACATAGAATCAGAATTACAGAGGAATACATAGAATACATAGAAATACAAAATACTGTTTACCCTTCGAATAATCCGCTTGTCTGAAAACCACTCCAATCCAACATTTACACGAAGAAACAAAAATATATAATTTAGATATGATAGGAACACAATTTTATGCCAAGGCTCTCGACCCAACCCACCCATGCCACAACTACCTACAAGATCACACTATACATCGTTTAAAATCCCCTCCTCTTCCGCTGCCCTCTACTACGGCGAACTCTTTAGAACCATCCCCCCTCCTCCAAACAACACATCTCTCTCAAAACATATTCACACATACTTTACACAGCAATACCTCAACAATCGTCCCACCAAATCACCTCATAAACCCCTCTCCCCTTGAAATATCAGCATCACAAAATACCCATCCCACGAAAGATACAGATCTCCCTTTCCAGATTGAGATCCGGGCATCACCCAGTCGATCGCCTCCTTCTAAGGTGCCCCCACTCACTCTCCCCTACAGAACACTCTATCAGATTTCCTCCCTGAGAGACCTGTGGCTCCGCCCGGTGGAGGTTGCTGGGTTCTGGAGATGACATGGACCCCAAATAGGGGGATCAGAGGCAATATATATATATATATATATAAATATATATAATTTTTATATTATATATTACTATATAATATATTTATATATATATATATATATAATATTTAATTATATATATAATATATATATATATATATATATATATATTATAATATTATTATTATATTAATTTATTATTATTATTATTATTATTATTCATTATATTATATTGATTATTATTATTATATTATATTATAATATTATTATATATTATTATTATTATTATTATTATATTAGCCTTAGGTATTTAGCAAGATTTGAATTTAATATAATTACAAGATGCAAAGGATCTAGGCCTCTCCCACTCTCTCTCTTTCTCTCTCTCCTCCTGCGTATAATATATAATATATTATATATATATATATATATATATATATTATACCTATATATATATATATATATATATAATGATATATATATATTATATATATATATATATATATATATATACTATATATTATTGATAAGATAACTGCTCATCCTTCTACACCTCACCGCAGTGTGATAGGTATGATAAAAATAACCCCTTAAGTAATTTCACTCTGTTGGATTGAAACCTGGGCCCTAGCAGATGAACGCGTATGTGTTTGACCACAACGCCACTATGGACTAAAACAGCGTTTCCCAACCTGGGGTACGCGTACCCCTGGGGGTACTCAGCAGACCCGTTGAGGGTACTTGAAAATAATATTGGTAATGATGGAAAACACTAAAAAAGGAAGGAATAAGCCCCGCTCACCGTGTTAGACCGCTATTATAAAAAAATTGAAATAAATTGTAAATGTAAAATCAAAAATAAAAAGCTCATGTATGTCATTAATTTGAGTCTTTTGATTATTTAGCCAACACCCTATGAACATTACTACCTAACAAAAACAAACTTTTTTGCGTGATAGGATTGTATTAGAAAAGGGGGTACTAATGCGTGAAAAGCCTAATCAAGGGGTACGAGAGAGGAAAAAAGTTGGGAAGCGCTGATATAGGACAGCGATCTCCAAACTTTTTTGATCGCGTACCCCTAACAAACAGGACCCACAACGCGCTCTTCCCATCCACACTCGGGCGTAGGGTCAAACAGAGCACCGCACAGAGTGAAATACTTATTAAACCGGGGAATATAATGTATTGATAAGATAACTGCTCATCCTTCTACACCTCACCGCAGTGTGATAGGTATTGAAAAAATAACCCTTAAGTAATTTTCACCTCTGCTGGATTGAACCGGGTCAACACTACGCTCATCTGGCTAGGCCCAGGCTCATCCCAGCAGAGTGAAATTACTTAAGGCGTTATTTTATCAATACTATCACACTGGGTGAGGATGCAACGAAGGATGAGCAATTACTCTTATCAAGAACATTATAGTTCACCGTTTTTAATACGTATTTCACTCTGTGCGGTGCTCTGTTACCTACGCCCGAGTGTGGTGGGAAGAGCGCGGTGATGTGGTTCCTGTTTGGTGGGTGATATATTCACTACAGGAACATTTCTCGCATTCTTCTTTTAGTCCATCGTGGCGTTGTGGTCAAACACATACGCGTTCATCTGCTAGGGCCCAGGTTCAATCCCAGCATAGTGAAATTACTTAAGGGTTATTTTTTATCATATATATATATATATATAAATATATATATTATAATTAATATTTATATTATATATAATAATATATTATATATATATAATTATATATATATATAATATATATATATAAATATATATATGATATATATATATAATATATATATATATATATATATATATTATATATATATATATATATATATTAAGAGTGTAGTAAACTAGCGTTGAATGTGACTAGCCTAAAATAGTAAAAACTTTCTTCAAAATCAGAAAAATAATTTTTCTTTTTTTATATGGTGGACCCGGAGTCAAATAAAAGGGTACGAAGTCGTAGTCGAAATACTTTTTGGGTAGAGCCAGTGCCGGATCAGAGAAATTTTAAAATTATGTAGGCATTGCAGTATTTTAAAAATGAATGAGTCGGAGTCGGCAAAAAATTTGCCGACTCCGCAGCCCTGTTAAAAGATCCATAAATTCAATCCAATATTTTTTTGAAGACAATTTTTTTATAAATACATTGCAATTTTTTTTTGGCGTGTATTTAAAATTTCATATTTCATGTTTTTTTTTTTTTTTTTTTTTTTTTTTTTTTTTTTTTTTTTTTATTTATCAAGAATTATACTCCTCCGGGATTCGCACCAGAGAAGTTGGCCCACAGTTTACTCCTTATTACAAACAACTGTAACTATCTTC
>JABUQX010106899.1:0-2500 GCA_015478945.1 Trachelipus rathkii | reverse complement strand
GCCTAATCTATTAAATTAGGTGTTATAATTACTAAGATATCGGTGTTGTTTGTAACTGTTATGTAGTAGAATTTAGCACTATTGGGGTTACAGAATGTTAACCACTTTTGATAAAATATTTAAACTACTTACAAAGTCAAACCTACTCAATATGAAAGTTCATTGAACAACTAAATAAATAGTAAAAATTTAACCAGGAAAATTCGTAACATAAACTACTGGGGAGTAAAATGTACAAAAAAAATAGTTAAATACTGCTTACTACATCTAGTAGTTAAAATTTTACTACTAATTTTTCTAAGTGATATATATATATATATATATATATATATATATATATATAAAGAAAAAATTAAGCTCTTAATAAAGGTGTTTGTTATTATTATTATTATTATTATTATTATTATTATTATTATTATTATTATTATTATTATTATTATTATTATTATTATTATTATTATTATTATTATTATTATTATTATTATTATTATTATTATTATTATTATTAATATTATGTATTCATTATATTAATTATTATATTAATTATTAATTACTTATTTTATTTTATAAGCACTGAAAATTTATTGTTTTTCCCCAATTCTTTGTTATTGTTTTTCTATTGATTCTTGTTCAGAAATTATTCGTTGAAGGTTAACAACGTAGTCTTATCCTTGACATCGGTGAGTGACTCATTTAAAACCTAGAGATGACGAAAAAGAGGCCATCATAATAAGTCTGGTGACGATGGTCAAGGTTTCAAAAGACTAAAAAAAAACACTTTTAAAATTTTCTTTATTGCTATTTAAAATATATATAGTTAAAGTTCATCATGAAAAATATACTGGTTTAAAATACTGGTTTTTAAAATACTGGGTTTTTACTGGTTTTTTCTTTATTGCTATTTAAAATATATATATAGTTAAAGTTCATCTTGAAAAATATAATGGTTTAAAATGTATTTTCTTTGGAACAAAAAGTTCTTTAGTCGTCTGCCAAATAAGAGATTTCATTCGTTTCTCTCTCTCTCTCTCTCTCTCTCTCTCTCTCTCTCTCTCTCTCTCTCTCTCTCTCTCTCTCTCTCTCTCTCTCTCTCTCTCTCTCTCTTCCCCTTTTGTTAAAGTAAACATCGACGTCAAAATTTTTAATAGTTTTAAGTTTTACTGGTCCCCTCTTTTTTTTTTTTAATAAAATAACTCCAGACCAATCTTCAGCAAAATTATTAGGGAATTCTTCAGGGAAATCTTTCACCGTCCCTTTGTTTAAAATTCTTAATCTAAAGTAGTCTTCTTCCCTGATCTCCACAAACGAATTATTAATATTAAAAGGAATTTTCTCCCCAAAGTTCATACTGCAATAGGACGTATGTATAGAAAATTAAATTATTCTCTTGTTATGTATATACTGTATAAATAAAATAATAGGTTATACATCTTGCCGTGCGTGCAACCCTCTTTCTATACTGATACGGATAGTTAAGACCTCTTACAGCAGACTATATAAATGGTTACTTTAAAAATTTGCAACAAAACACAACCAATTCATTATTGGTACATACGACCTTTTGCAGTGTCAATTACGATATGTATCTATGCATAATGTTTTATATATAAATTAGTGAACATAAGCTTGCATTTAATCTTAATGTTTAATATATATATATATATATATATATATATATATATATATATATATTTATATATATATATATATATATATATATATATATATATATATATATATATATATATATATATATATATATATATATATATATATATATATATAATTAAATCTTGGAAGTGCCTTCCGGTAGGCACCCATGGGTATTGATCCTATAACACGTTGAATTATCTCTTGTGTAAATAAAGCTCGAAAGAAACGAATCAATGTGTAGCGGAGTGCCTAAACTCAATTGTCAATTTACTGACAATCGCCATTTTCCACATCACACCGCACACGCACACACATGCCCATAGAATTGACGCAAGAAGAAAGAATTAATATATATATATATATATATATATATATATATATATATATATATATATATATATATATATATATATATATATATATATATATATATATATATATATATATACGAGGACTGATTTCACTCTATCTATCTATCTATCTATCTATCTATCTATCTATCTATCTATCTATCTATCTATCTATCTATCTATCTATCTATCTATCTATCTATCTATCTATCTATCTATCTATCTATCTATCTATCTATCTATCTATCTTTTATTTCAGTGTCTATCTCATATGACATTTTATTAAGTGTTCCCAGTTACCCTGTATTTATTCTAGGGTTTATTTTCCTAATTTAGGGGAATTCGCAAGAAAATCCCTAAATTAGGGGTATTGTAAGACAAATCTCCCTAAACGAGGGGAAAATCCCTTTTTTGTGGGAATTTTCCTCTTTCCATCATATGGAGACACTTGAACTAATAGCAGAAATTCCACCAACCATTTAGACTGTCAGTGGACA
>JABUQX010106898.1:0-32971 GCA_015478945.1 Trachelipus rathkii | reverse complement strand
GGCTGCAGGTCATACAGTTTGAAATATATAAACCATGGCAACATGGCATCTCAATTAAAAAGATGAAATCGACCGAATGAGATGAGTTTAGACTTAAGCCGAAGCCAGAAGTCGATAGTTGTGAAATCAAAATCTAATCATACTTAGAATATTAAAAGGTTATCAAATAGTACATACGTGGTAGAGTTTCTAAACATAATTTATATTTCAACCTGTTTAGGTTCATACAAGTTTGAAAATATAAGCCTGTCCAATATTGGCATCTTAACACTTCTGGAAATTTCCGATCTAAATTCTTTGTAAGTAAAGGGAACAAGAAGATCAAATTTGTGCCAAAACGCATAATAAAATCGCACTAAAGGAAACGATACCTTGTGAATTTTAAAAATTCGTAGAAAAAAAATAATGGTCATACGTAAATGCAATTTCAATCTATCAATTAGTTATGACCTACTGTAAGGAGGCATGCTAGTTTACGTTTTTAAAAAGCGTTATTTTTTATTTTTATTTCTGGTGGAAAAAATTTCTAAAGGGAACAATCAATTTAAATTTTTGGCAAAAAGCCATAATAAAGGGAACGGTTTTTTGTTCCATCACCTTACGCAAAGGGGCACTTAGGGTTTTTTTCCGGAAATTTTGAAACTTGTCCCAGGAACCCCCCGTACCCCCTTAAACTTATGAGGAGTACCTAAGGACCCTACGACTGATTTTAGTTTTACGATATCTCAAATTATTCCTGGGTTATTGCCACGTGTTGCCGCCATGTTTATATATTCAAAACTGTAAGACCTAGCAGGTTGAAATTATAAATTACTGTGGTGCTTACTACGTTGTACTATTTTTATCTCTTTGGTTATTCCGGGTATGATAGATTTTGATTTCTTTAGCACCAAATTGGCCATTTCCGTTCCGATATATTTATTTTATTTTTCAAAAAAAGTAACAAATTACCATTTTTAAAGGAAAATATCTTTCCCTGTACGTGAAGTAAGGGGCTGCAGGTCACACAGTTTTGAATATATAAAAATGGCAACATGGCACCTTCATTAAAAAAAGAGAAATCGACCGAATGAGAATGAGTTAGACTTAGCCGAAGCCGAGAAGTCGATAGTTGTAACTCCATTCTCATTCAATTTCGCTTCCTGGGTTGTCATTAGTGGAAAAAGTCGACCGACATGAGAACTGAAATAGACTTAGCAAGAAAGCCAAAAAAATCGACTAGTATTGTAACTTCATTCTCATTCTGAATTTTGCTTTCGGCTGTACTCATTGTCATTCAATTTTGCTTTCAGTCTCAATTAGTTGTTACTCATTCTCATTCAATTTTGCCTTCCCGGTCTTAATTAGTGAATCAACCTACCTCGCATTGAGTTAATGAGTTAGACCTAAGCTTAATGAGAATGATTTTATATTTTACTTATGTTGATTCGAAGCCTTGAATTAAACTCGATAGTTTTGTTTAAGAAAATCAAAATCTTCCATACTTAGAATAATCAATTTATTATGTTTAAATTAATGTACAACGTAGTAATAGATCTACAATCATATCTTTATTAATTTCAACCTGTTTTATGGTCATTTTACAGTTTGAAAATATTATAGCCTTTGTCTAATATTATGGGCTATCTTACACTTCCTGGTTAAATTTTCTTGATTTCTAAAATTCTTTTGTAAGTAAAGGGAACAAGTAGAAGATCAAATTTGTGCCAAAACGCATATAAAATCGCATCTAAAGTTGAATACGTTTACCTTGTGATTTATTTTAAATATTCGTTAGAAAAAAAAATAATTGGTCATTTTACGTAAATGCAATTTCATTTTCCATCAATTTTTTGTTTTATGACCTATTCTGTAAGGAGGCATGCCCTATTTGTTTTTACGGTTTCCTAAATCCGTTAATTTTTTGTTTTATTTCTGGTGGAAAAAATTTCTAAAGGGAACAATCAATTTAAATTTTTGGCGAAAAGCCATAATAAAGGGAACGGTTTTTTGTTCCATCACCTTACGCAATTTTCCGGAAATCTTGAAACTTGTCTCAGGAACCCCCCCCGTACCCCCTTAAACTATTGACGAGTACCTAAGGACCCTACGAGTGATTTTAGTTTTACGATATCTCAAATTATTCCTGGGTTATCGCACTAAAGGGAACGTTACCTTGTGAATTTTAAAAATTCGTAGAAAAAAATAATGGTCATACGTAAATGCAATTTCAATCTATCAATTAGTTATGACCTACTCTAAGGAGGCATGCTAGTTTACGGCCTAAATTCCGTTATTTTTTTTTATTTCTGGTGGAAAAAATTTCTTAAGGGAACAATCAATTAAATTTTTGGCGAAAAGCCATAATAAAGGGAACGGTTTTTTGTTCCATCACCTTACGGAATTTTCCGGAAATTTTGAAACTTGTCTCAGGAACCCCCCGTACCCCCTTAAACTAATGAGGAGTACCTAAGGACCCTACGAGTGATTTTAGTTTTACGATATCTCAAATTATTCCTGGGTTATTGCCACGTCTTGCCGCCATGTTTATATATTTATTTATTCAATCTGTAAGACTAGCAGGTCGAAATTAATAAATTTACTGTGGTGCTTTACTACGTTGTGCTATTCATCTCTTTTTGGTTATTCCGAGTATGTAGATTTTGATTTCTTTATACAAAAGGAATTTTATGCTTGTATATTGTTTATATTTTTTATATTTATAATGGTTTGTTTATATTTTATATGTTGAAAAAGAGTTAGGACTTGATTTTGGGAAAACTATTTTGAAAGAAAGAAATAGCGAAGGCGAAATATATTTACAATCGTGTATTGTTAAAAAAAAAGAATATAATTAACAATATTATCGTAAAAATTGTTTTATTTAAGAAAAATAAAAAATTCTTATCATTGAAAAGTAATGAATGTAAGCAATTTTTATATTTATATTCATTTTATCATTTTTTATTCAAACCAATAATTTTTGATTGATCACCCGTAAAACATTCATTTATATTTGCTTTCTTTATAGTAAATGTAATTAAAAATATTTTTGCATTGTTTATGCCTTTACAATTTTAAGATATTCATGAATTTACGATAATTTTAAAATACAAAAAGTATTTTCTCGAAATCCGAAGCATCTTCAAAAGCTGATCGACGAATCACGCTAGGCGACGCAATTTGGATCTATTACTTCGTTACCATACGATTAACTTTACTCGGCAACGCGAAGTCCAAGATTCTATTAGTATTTTATTGGTTTTCTCGACAAAAACTCGCTTAGGGAACGAAAAAATTATTTTGCCCCAACTCCCGAGAAGTCGAAAATAACGTCATTTTGTGCCCCGATCGGAGCTTAAGGGGAAAATCGATCAAAAAAACTTCACGATTATTTTTAAAATTTCTTTAATAAGACGACAGGGAAAGTAACGAAGGGGGTCTAAGCACCATACAGCTGCTCTTTAGTTTTCATTGATATTCAAACCGCTTCGAAAAAATGCTCGACAGATCGCGATATGACGACCCAGTTATCGATCTATACTCTTCACCACACCTTAACTTACAGCGCCAACGCAAAGTCCTAAATTTTTAATTTTTGCTTCCTCGAGAAAAACTCGCTCGCTTAAGGAACGAAAAAATTATTTTGCCCAACTCTCGAGAAGCGAAAGTAACGTTATTTGTGCCCTGATCGAGCTAAGGGGAGGAACACTGAGAATTTTTTTCGTTAAATTCAATGTTCTTAGAAGGACCCACACCCACGGAAAAGAAATAGGTGTATAAGACACACTTCCTAATCCATTTAGTTCACAATTTGAAGCCATTTCGAAAAAATGATCGACGGATCGTGAAAGGCGACCGCAGTTTCGCTATCACTTCGTTAAAACACGCTCAACCTTACTCGGCTACTGGAAGACCTAGATTCCCCCCCCCCCCCCCCCCCCCCCCCCCCCCCCCCCCCCCCCGCCTCCCCCCCCCCCCAACTCTTTTTTCGTTTCCTCGAGAAAACTCGCTTAGGAACGACAAATTATTTGCAGCTCCCATTTCCAGAATCGAAAGTAAACTTAATTCGTTGCCCCGAACAGGAGAAGGAAACCCTAGAATTTTTTCACTAATTTTCAACATATTCTTTAATTCCATTAATTTAATTTTTTTCCACAAATTATATTCCAGACACGTTCGTTTGATTATTAACCAAAATTTATATGATCAACTCACGAGTATCAAAATTAGACACGAAGATGTGGCATGTCTTTACTTTTAATAAAAAGGAATAAAAATAAAAAAAAATTTTTAAACAATTTTTATATAATAGCATGAAATAAATATTTTTCCTGATAACATACTTAGAAAAATGCAATCCTTGACTGACAAAGCTCGTTAATTCAAAAAACTTGCTTCCGTTTGTGGCAAAGCTGGTGAAACTAAAATCCTAGCTTTTCTTCAAATATTTTTGCCAGTTTTTCTTCGAAACGCTTAACCACCTTACTGTAAATAACTGCGGGTTGGATATCAATTCGCGAGCGTCGAGATTCATTTCCGTTTAGATAGGAACGAAAAATTATTTTGCCCCAACTCTCGAGACAAGTCGAAAGTAACTTATTTGTGCCCTTCGGAGCGTAAGGGGGAAGGAACACTTGAGATTTTTTTACGTTAAATTTCAAAGTTTTTTAGAAAGCCGACACCACCACGGAAGATGAGATGTATAGCACTTTCCATACTTTTAGTTTTAACGATATCCAACCGCTTTGAAAAAATGATCACGGATCGTGAAAGCGACCGCCAGTTCGATCTATCAACTTCAGTTAAAACACGCTCAACCTACTCGGCTACTGGAAGACCTAATTCGTATTTTTTTTCGTTTCTCAGAAAAACTCGCTTAGGGACGACAAATATTGTCCCATTCCAGAAGCGAAAGTAACGTATTTCGTGCCCCGAACAGAAGGAACCCTATGAAATTTCACCGTTAATTTTCAAAGATGATTCTTATATTCCAGTAATTGTAATTTTTTTCCCAAACATTATATTCCAGACTCGTTTGATTATTAACCAACAATTTATATGATCAACTCACGAGTATCAAAATTAGACACGAAGATGTGGCATTAGCTTCTTTAATAAAAGAGAGAATGAAAATAAAAAAAAATTTTAACAATTTTATTAGCATGAGAAAAATAATAGTGTTATAACATTATTTAAAAAAAAAAAGCAAACGTAGAGTGACAAGAGCTCGTGAATTTTCAAAAAACTTGCTCCGTTTGTGGCAAAGGCCTGGTGAAACTAAATATCCTAGCTTTTCTTCAATATTTTTTGGCAGTTTTTCTCGAAAACGCTGAAACCCTTACTGTTAATACTTGGGGTTTGGATATTCAATTCGGCGAGCTGTCGAGATTCGATTTCCGTTTGAATTTCTCTGATTGTTCTGTTCGCCTAAGAAGTACCTCGTGGTGCGTTTAAATTAACTATGACACCCTAGCAGCGAAAACTCTCTCTGTTATAGGCGAAAAGTGTCACGTCAGCTTGATTTGTTATGATTATTAAGCAAAAAGTAATTCGAAAAAAAAAATATTCCAATTTAATTAATTTAAAATAATCCATTGTTCTATTGTAATTCGATTTTGCTTAGCTGACATATTATATTCAAAATACATTTTAAAGCTTGAATTTTTTTGATTAATAAGCAAAACATATTGAAAAAAACAAATATCGCAATTTATTTAAATTTTGCTTAGTTGACAAATTAAATTAAAATATTTTTTTATACTATTACTAAGCAAAAAGTATTTTAACAAAAGCGAAAACAAGTTTATTTAATCAAATATCGTTTACGTGACAAATTAAATTCGAAATATATTAAATATTTTTTTTTGATTAGCAAGCAAAAAGTATTTTAACAAAAACAATAATAATTTATATTTAGTCAAATATCGGCTTAAGTATTACACTTCGAAATTTACGATCTAAATTCTTTGTAATAAGGAAAAGTAGATCAAATTTGTGCCCAAAAGGCATTAAATAATCGCATAAAGGAACTTACCTGGAATTTTAAAAATCGTAGAAAAAAATAATGATCATACCTAAATGCTTTCAATCTATCAATTAGTTATGACCTACTGTTAAGAGGCATGCTAGTTTACGCCTAAATCGTTTTTTTTTTCTGGTGCGAAAAAATTTCAAGTGAACATCAATTTAAATTTTTGCGAAAACCATAATAATGAGTCAGGCGAACGGGGGCATTTTCCATCACCTTAACGCAAAGAGGGACACTTAGGGTTTTTTTCCGGAAATGTTAGAAACTTTATCCCAGGAACGTGCCCCTATTGAAACTTATGAGGAAGTACTCAAGGACCCTAACGACTGATATTTTATTTACATATCTCAATTATTCTGATTGACCACTGTTGCCCAATGTATATACTATATTAAAAACTTAAGACCTAGCAGTGAATATAAATTACGTGTGCATACTACGTTGTACTATTTCTATCTCTTTGGTTATTCCGACATAATGATAGATTTTGATTTCTTCAGCACCAAATTGTCCATTTCCGATCCGTATTATTTATTTATTTATCAAAAAACGTTACAAAATACATTTTAATAAGAAATATCTCGCTACGGACAGTAAAGCGCAGTTGTCATACAGTTTTGAATAATATAAACATGGCAACTGCAATCTCATTAAAATAAAGTGAAGTCGACCATCTTCATAAAAAGTGAAATGACGATATAGAGATGAGTTAGGACTAGCCAAGCGAGAAGTGTATAGTTTTGAAATCAAATCTGATCATACTTAGATAATTAAAAGAGGTCTAGCAATTACTTACCATCCTAAAAAGAATATTGCGCAATTTAGGAAGAACTGACAATCTTCCAGCTTAGAGACTAATATTTTAAGCAAAAATTAATAATTTATATAAGTTACACTTGCCTTCGAAAAAAAACTGGCTTAAGGAACGAAAAAACATTATTTTGAATATCTCCCTGAAAGTAAAAAACTTACGTTATTTGCCGCCCGATCGAGCGAATAAATGGGACTTTAAGAGATCATTTACAGTCGACATTTATATAAAGAATTTGATATTCATGTATTGACATATAATATAATTGTTTATTTTTTCTAAGCAATGTTATTCGAGAGAAAACCCAAAAAATTACGAAATCGAAGCCGATCAGTGACAAGTTACCACGATTGTGATTTTTTTTTTACTTCTTATTACTAATTTTTCTTAAAGTTTAATTAATATCATCATCTAGCAAAATCGGCTAAAGCCTATAGAAATCGGCGTCGGCAGTTTTGTTAATCATTTTTGTGATACCTCTAAAAATTAATTTCTTGTAAATACTGATTTAAGGGAGATCGTTAAAAGTTTTAAATCTTTATATAGTGGACGTTTAGTTCTGTACCGTTTATAGTCGAAAGGTCATAAAGTCATAAATTTAAAAAAAATCTCAACTTATCCAGGTTGACTTTTTGAGAGCGATTCTTTGATTAGACCCTTCAGATCCGATGAAACGGTCATCTATTGAACAATTATTACGCTCAGCAACCGTTTATACTCAATAATGTCTATAATCACGAATCGCTCTCCAAAGAAATCTACGCTTGAAAAATGAATTTTTCTATTCAAATTTTAACTTTATATATTTTAGTCTTATAAACGTTACAGAATAAACTCACGTTATATAAATTATAGTTAACGATAGTTCACCCTGAAAATTATTTATGCCGTTTGATCCGTTCGTGTCTATTTTTTATGGTATCGGAAACTCATATATATTATAAGTGAACGCACGGTGGAGTAGTGACGCCGATAGAGAAACCCAAGCCTCATTTCCCCTCCAGGACTCGCTCGGTAATACGAAACTCCACTATCGTTAATTTTTGAGGAAGAAACAACAAAGTTCACGACATAAGAGTATATGATGAAATTAGAAAAACTTAACGAACATATCGAAAAAAGATAACCACAATAATGATATGTGAATAACCCTATCAATATCATTCTTGAAAATTAATATATATAGTATATATAAATAGTATTATATATTATATATTTAATATAATAATATATTATATATATAAGGTAAAGATATATATATATATTAAAATAGGATATACGTAATTTATATTTATATGCTATAATATATTATATAACCGTATAGTATATTTCTACTAAATTAGATATATATCGATATTACTGATAGTATATAGTAATAATATAATACCTATATAATATCTTATAAATTATTATTTTTTTTATTTAGTCTCCCCTAAATTCAGTTTTCTATGAAAATAATTTTAAGACTAACTAAAAAAAATAAATTATAAAAACTACGCACGACCCCCATTCCTATGGCTTTGAGCATTTTTTGCTACACTATTAAAATAAACGAAAAAATATTTAAATGTACCCTCTACGGTTCACTGGCACGAAAATAACGTTACTCTCTACTTTTCGGGGGATGGTGCAAAATAAATTTTGTTCCCTAAGCGAGTTTTTTCCGAGAGAAACCAAAAAAAAATAATTACGGAATCTAGGATTTCGCGAAGCCCATAATAAGTTATTCACAAATTGGATATTTATTTTTTCTTCTTCTTAATTTTCTTAAATCTTAATTATTTATCATGAATCTATACTATATTTATTTATATTAATTTTTTTATAGTAAGTCTCCCTTTAAATTCCAATACAGAAAATGGTATTTTATAGGAAACTAAATTAAAAAAAGAAATAAAAATATTGACACGACACCCATTTACCTCGGAAACGTCTTCGTCATATTATGACCGTTTCATAAAACCCAAATAAAATAACTTTACGCGTTTGAATTCCATATTAATACGCAATAGAACGTCTTAGGCGTAATATAGTTTCCAATAGTACGTTTCTCGAACGCTTTATATAAACTCAAGAATCTCTAAATCAAAATCCCTCTACCAAAAAGTCGACCTCTGAAATAAATTTTTTTTCTTTCAAATTTAATTAACCTTCGACTAATAAAACGGACAGAATAAACTCACTATAATAATAGTATACGCCTAGCGAATAGTTCATCCTGAAAATATTGCATTGATCGGTCGGAGGTCGTTTTTGTACGAGAAACGTCATATATATTATAGTGACGCCACGTAGAGGAAACCCGCCTCGCGTATTTTTGTTTTATCCCTTGAGATCGTCTTCTCGGTAATTACAAACTCACTATACGTATTTTGAGGAAAAAAATACAGAAAAAGTTCACGGAATAAGACCTAAACAAGAAAATAAGAACAGAAAAAATTTTTTAAAAACAATAATGAATTGAATACCCGATATCAATTCTAATATAATCTATCGACTAAAGAAATTTAAATGGTCCCACTACAGGCTTCATCGGGACAATAAAAATTTTCGCATTAACCGCGAGCTAACTCTTTACTTCTCGGGAGATGTTCGCAAAAATAAATTTTTCCGTTTCTTAATGCGAGTTTTTTTTCGAGGCAAGTGTCTTATATATATTGATATAGTATTACTAATATATAGTAATATATATATTAATTATTTATATATATTAGTATATATTACTATATATATAATATATATAATATAGCTATATATATGAGTACTATTATATTATATATATATAATATCATATAATATATATATAATTTATATTATATATATATAGTATATATACTATATATATATATATAATATAGTATATTTTTTTTATATATATCATATTACACCATACATAAATTTTGTTAAATAAATTTTAAATTATTATTATATTATTAATAAAATTTTATTAATATTTATTTATTTATATAATATATATATATATATATTTAAGATAATATATATAATATAGAATATAATATATATACTATATGATATCCAAAATAATTTACTTCTTTTTTACTTAGATCTCCCTATAAATTATTCATCGTTTTCTGATGAAAATTTTAATTATTGTAGGAGAGATAACTAAAACCACAAATTAATTATCAAAAACTGACGGCACGACCCCATTCCTATATGCTTGATCAATTGTATTGCTAACCACTCTTAAATGAATGCTAAACGTAAAAAAATGATTAAATGTAACCCTTTTCCCTCGTAACTGTGAGAGGGTCCCTTTTATTACCAATCTCTTACTGGTAAATTTAGGCGAGTAGCAAATCGTCCCCCCTATATAATAATAGGTAATCCTCGGTATCTTTTCGGGTGATTGTATAGTTAAAGGTATGGTCAAAACATATAAAAGATTTGATGCGAATAGTTCCGGTAGGGCAGAAAGATTAATTTATATTCGCGTAGATTAAAAGTGATATGAAATCCCAATTAAATGATATATTATTAATTATAACGAATAATCTAAGTTACATTTATCTTAAAATGTAGAAATTGACTAAATAAAATTATTATTACAAACAATATGAACAATTAATTATTCTTCGTTCATTTATATAATTTTTTCATATTACATATTATCCTTATAATATTAATATATATATCTCTATAAATTTGATCTATAATATATATTATATTTATATACTTATAATTAATATAATTATTATAATATTTAATTATATTTATTATTTTGTATTATTTAGTATTATTATTATTTATTTAATATATTCTACATTTTATATTACATATATATTACATAATGAAATATAAAATATCATTAGAGTAGTAAACTAATATTTAAAAAAATACATATAAATCATATATATATTGCACGACGCACCATTACCTCGGAAACTCTATATCCTAATAGTATAGTTATAGTATATACGTTTCGTAAATATAATAAGGCCAATATAAATGCTAACGTCGAATTATCTATTATTATATGAATATATCCATTAATTTCCTATAGACGTCGTATAATCAGTTTAAGTTATATATGTTATTTACTAAAGTATATATAAGTTATCATTACCAGAGTGAAGTATGAACGTTTCAGATATTACTATAGGAGACCAGTTTATATATATTATCTTAACAAAACAGGTATTCAAATTCAAATCGCTCTTACTCATATACAAGTCTTACCTTCGTAAGATATATAAAAAATTTGAAATTCTTGTTCTTTTTTCAACTTTATAACTTTATTACTCTCGACTTATAATACGTTATAGTACTGTAATCTAATATAATACGTCACTATAATAATTTAATAAATACGTTATTATATCATAGTTATTATATTAACGAATAAGTAGTTTCATCACTCTTCGTTGCGAAAAAAAATAATAAAATCGTTAAGATAACCGATAATTTACTTTTCAACGTCCTCCCGAAGTAACAAAAGTACGTTTTTTGTCCCGCGAGTTTTCTCGGGTCGGCATAGTGTGGATTCCTTTAATGGATTTCTTTTCACGTCGAATATAATTTAAGAATTGTTATATTAGGTATTCACATATCATTAAAATGCTTGGAAAACGTATTTTTCTCATTACTAACTGCTTCTGTTAAATTTATTTGATCCAATTTATCGTCAATAACTAGTATCGACGCGCAACGATCTTTTGTTTTTTATCATCAAATACAAAACCGATTAGTACGTCGTGTGAGATACCGAGCATACAGTAGTACGCCCGATAGAGGAAACCCGGATTCGGACCCTCGGAGTATGCATCCCTCCGAGGAATTCGTCACGTAAATACGAAACGTCACTATCGTATTATTAAGGAAAAAAACAAAAGTTCACGGATTAATTAAAAGTTTGATGAAATTGACAAATTAACAAACCATATAAATAAAACAATTAATATATGTGATCCAAATATCAATTACCTAATTATAAATTATCGAACGTTTTTAAAGAATCTTTAAAATTCACGCGTCCTATTACGGGGCTGCTTCCCGCCCCTACGCTTCGACGTGACAACAATAACGAACTTTTACTTCCGGTAGACGTTGCAAAATAAATTATCCGATTCAGCTATAAGCGAGTTTTTTTTCGAGGGCAAGTTTATATATATATTATAACAATATATATAAATAATTAACCCTATATAATAATATATATATATATATATATTTTATATATATATATATATATTATAGTATATACTATATATATATATAATATCTATTATACTATATATATATATATATATAATATATATATATATATACTATATATATCTATATATATAACTATTATATATATATATATATATTATCATAATATATATATAAATTATATAATATATCATTGATCTAATATATAAGATAATATAATATATATATAAATATATAGTATAATATATATATTTAATATAGTCTCCTTAAAATCATTTTCTATCAAAACAATTTTAGAATTTGACGTGTATCTAAATACAAAAACGAATTCAATTATATAAAAACAAACTCTACGCACACCTCCCTATTTCCTATAGAGCTGTGGCAGCGAAAATTTTTTGCGAGCACTTAAACCAAATTAAACGCCCAAAAAAATATTAAACGGTACCCTCCTACGGTTCACTCGGGGCACGAAGAGAACGTACTCTCTACTATATTTCGGATGGGGATGGTAGCTTGCAAGAATAAATTTTTTACGGATTCCTTACCGACCCGTTTTTTTTGCCCGAGAGAAACCAGAAACTAAGAAATATTGATTTACGAATTGCTATATTGTCTTAGATAAGACATTAGTTGTTACATCTACACAATATAAAGTATTATGTTATTAGCACATCCTAATGGATATTATAATTTTCTTCATTCATTATTTTATCTTAATTCTTAATTATTTTATCATGATAATATTACTATCATATATATAATTGTTTTATAGTAAAGTCTCCTTAAATTCCATTTCTCGGATAAATAATTTTAGGGTAACTAATAAAAAAATAATAAAAAATATTTCACGACACCCATTACCGAATCTCGTTCATATAGTGACGTTCGTAAAAGCACAATAAGACTTTACGGCGGTTTAGAATCCATATTACGCTTAGAACGTCGTTTTGTAATGATAGTCATCCCTACGCATTATCGGAATCTTGAACTCATCCCTCAACATCCTCTCATCATCTAGAAATTGAAATTTTTCCTGTGCCTTTCTACCCCACACTCCTGCAAAAAACGCCTGGATAGCACTCACAGATAATTGTTAATACGTTAACGATAGTCATTCCTGACATAATTGGATAAACTACCTCTAACAAGTTTGATCTAGCCGATTTCTACAGGTCCGTTTACCGTTATGGTAATCGAAACGTTATTATCCCTTCAGAGTATGACGCACGATAAAAAGATCAACCCGGAAAAACCTCGAAATAGTCCCTCCGAAGATCTCTACAGTATCGAAACGTCACTAATCGTATTTTAGGAAAAAAAACCAAACTCGTCCTTAATTCTTACGAAAAACTTCCTGACGGTACTGCCTAAAACCCGCTCCACAAAGTTATCGATGAAAATTATGGTTAAGACAATATTTTATAAATATTCTGTTAACTTCACCCTAAATTTTCGACACATTATAGAAGAAAAATAAATATAAAAAAAATGTTAATTAGATATAGTATAAGAACGAAAGAAAAATAAAAAACGAGAAATATAAACCATGATGAATAACTTTTGCCAGTGTATGATAATACTCGAATGCTATTTGAGGTCTTCAATTAACTAATGGCAGAACCTACCAATTTTTATCGACAATTCCACAGAGTAATGAAAGGATAAACATTTCTTAGCCTGTAAACGGTCGCCCACTGCCTTACGGGCTTCATCGGAGGAAAAATAACGAACTTTTTTACTTCTCGGGAGAATGTTCAAAAATTACATTTTATGTATTCTTAGCGAGTTTTTTCGAGGCAAGTGTACTCATATATATATATATATACTATAGTATTATCTTTAGTATAGTAGTATTAGTAAAGTATATATATATATAGTATAGTATCATATAAATATTATATATATATATAATATTATATATATATATATATATATATATATATAGTATATATATTATTATATATACATATATAAGTAGTATAATTATATATATATATAAAATATATTAAATATTATAATCATATAATATACTATAATTAGTTTTTTTTAATTTAATCTCCCTTAAATTCAGTTTTTCTATGAAAATTTAGTTTAGGTGTGACTAAACAAATGTAATTATTAAAAACTACGCACGGACCCCAATCCTCATAGGCTTGAAGCTATCTTTTTGCTAACTTAAAATTTACGATAAAAAAAAATATTAAAGTGAAACTTCTGGACATTCGGGCACACTATAGATAACGTTACTCTCTACTTTCCGGGAGATGCGTTGCATAAATAAATTTTTTGTTCCTAATCGAGTTTTTTTCCCGAGAGAAAACCAAAACAAAATAATTATCGGAATCTAAGTCTTTTAAAGAAATTGCTTAATAATAAGTTCATTCACATATTAGGATATTTATTTTTCTTCGTTCTTAATTTTCTTAAAAGTATAAAAATATCATGATCGTATACCTAATTTATTCTATATTATATTTTTTTTATAGTTTAGTCTCCCTTAAATTCTATTTTCTACAAATTTTTTTTAGGAGTAACTAAATTAGAAAAAATTATAAAAAATATTGCACGACGCCCATTTACCCGGAACATCCTCGTCATATAGTACGTTTCGAAAGCCCAAAATAAATGAACTCTACGCGTTCTAAATCCCTTATTTACGTTAGAACGTCTTAAGTTAATAATAGTTCAATATGACTTATCATACGAACCGTTTATAACGCAAAGTCTAAATCAAAATCGACTCTCCAAAAAGTCAACCTCTGAAAAATTTTAAATTTTTTTTTTCAAATTTTAACTTATATTCACTTAAAACGCCACGAATAAAACGTTCACCTATAATAATAGAATAAACGTCACTATAATCATAATTATTACGCTTTGCCGTTTGATCGTTCGAGGTCTTTTTATGTAATCGAGAAACTCATGTATATTATAGTGACGCCTAAAAGTAGTTGACGCCGTAAGAAACCCTGCCCGATTGATCCCTTCCGATCCGTCTCGGTAAATTAGAAACGTCACGATCGTATCTTTGAGGAAAAACAAAAGTTCACGGTAAATTTATGATGAAATTAGGACAAAATTAAGAACATAGATAAAAATACCAATTAATGATATGTAATACCTAAAATATCAAGTTCCTAATATAAATTCGACGTAAAAAAGTCTTTAAAGTCCCCACTTACGCTTCCGATCGGGGCAACAAAAATAACGTAACTTTATTACTTCTCGGAGATGTCAAAATAAATTTCTTCAGTTTCTTAACGGTTTTTTTCGAAGCAAGTGTACTTATATATATTATACATCTCAAGTACATATATATATATATAACATATTAATACAGTAGAGATTTATAATATTTTAATTCTACTTTCGTTAAAACTATGTATATATAATAATATATATTGCAAAGTATTAACTTTAGGGCCCGAAAATATAAATATGTCGAAAGGAATTATAGAAAACTATTAATTAATTAAAATATATATATAAATATATTAATATACTAATAATTATATAAAATATATATCGTTAATGATATATATATATACTTATATTATATATAGTATAATATATATATTATATATATATATATATAATAATTATAACTATATATATATATTATATAATATATATATATATATATACTATATTATATATTTATATATATATATATAATATATATATAATATTATAATTATATAATATATTATATATAGTATATTATATATAGATATATATATATATATATATATATATTATATATATATATATAATATATATAATATATATTATATAATATATATAATATATATTATATAATTATATATTATACTATATATATATATATATATATATTATTATATATAATATATATATATTATATATTATATATATTATAAATATAATATATATATATATATATATATATATATATATATATATATATAAATATATTTATATATTATAATATATATATATATAATATATTATAAATATATATATTTTTATTAGTCTCCCTTAAAATTCATTTTCTATGAAAAACAATTTTTAGATGTAAACTAAACAAAAATTAATTATTAAAACTACGCACTACCCTATTTCCGTATAGGCTCCTTGAACGATCTTTTTGCTACACTTTAAAAATTAACGTAACAAATATTAAGAGTCCCCCTCACGCTTCACTCGGGCACGAAAATAACCGTTACTCTCTACTTTTCGGAAGATGGTGCAATAAATTTTATGTTCCTTAAGCGAGTTTTTTCCCGAGAGAAACAAAAAAAAAATATAATACGAATCTAAGTTTTAAAGAATTGCTAATATTAAGTTATCACATTATTGATATTTATTTCTTCTTCGTTCTTAATTTTTCTTAAATTCTTAATTATTATCATGATCTATACTATATTTATATATATTAATTTTTTTTAAGTTTATTTTCCTTATTTTCCATTTTTACTACGATAATGCCATTTTTAGGAGTAACTAAATTAAAAAAATAATAAAAAAATATTGCACGACGCAATGTACTCGGAAACGATCCTGTATATAGTGAGTTCGTAAAACCAAAAATAAATGACTTTCTACGCGTTATAGAGTAGAATCCATTTTACGCTTAGAAACGTCGTTAACGTAATAATAGTTCCAATAGAGACGTTTCATCGGTTTATAACTCAAAAAGTCTAAATCAAAATCGCTCTCCAAAAATGTCGACCTGTGAAAAAATTGAATATTTTTTTTTTAAATTCTTACCTTATCCTTCGACTTAATAAACGGGACAGAAAAACGTTACTATTAATAATAATTAAATACGTTAACGATAGTTCATCCATGAAAATATTGCCGTTTGATCGTTCGAGTTTCGTTTTTATGTAATCGAGAAACGTCATTTATTATAGTGACGCCGTAAATTAGTGACGCCGTAGAGAAACTGCCTCGATTGATCCCCTCGAGGATCGTCTCAGGTAATTACGAAACGTCACATCGTATTTTGAGAAAAAAAACAAAAAGTTCACGTGGATAAAGTTATGACGAAATTAGGAAAAATGAAGACCATAGAAAAAAAATAAAACAATAATGATATGTGAATACCTAAATATCATATCGTAATATAATATCGACGTAAATGAATCTTAAAGGTCCCCACTTACGCATCGATCGGGGCACAAAATAACGTAAATTTTTACTTCTCGGGAGATGTTGCAAATAAATTTTTCGTTTCTTAAGCGAGTTATTCGAGGCAAGCTTATACTTTATTATAATATTATATAATATATATATATATATATAATATATAATATATATATATATTATATAATTATATTATATTATAATATAGATATAATATATATATATATATATATAATAATATATATAGATAATATTATATATATATAAATATATATAATAATATATATATATATTTATAGTATTTATATATTATATATATATTCTATATATATATATAATATATATATACTATAATATATATATATATATATAATATATATATATATATATATATATATAATATATAATATATATATATTTATATATATATATATAATATATATATATATTATATATATATATATAATTATATAGTATTATAATATACTTATATATATAATATATAGAATAATATATATATATATATATATATTATACTATATATATATAATATTAATATATATTATACTATATATATATATATATATATATTTTATAGTATAATAAATTATATATATTATTTTTTTTAATTTTAGTCTCCCTCTTAAATTCAGTTTTCTATGTAAAATAATTTTTATTAAAAACTTAAACAAAATTAAACTTATTAAAAACTACCGCACACCCCATATTTCCTATAGCTTTGAGCGATTTTTTCGCTACACATCTAAAAATTAACGATAAAAAATAGTAAACGGTATCCCTCCTACGTTCACTCGAACGCACGAAATAACTTACTCCTTACTTTTCGGGAGAGATGTGCAAAATAACATTTTGTTCCTTAAGCGAGTTCTTTTCCCCGAGAGAAACAAAAGAAAAATAATTACGAAATCTAATCTTTAATGAATTACTAATCAATAACTTATTCTACATATTGGATATATTATTTTTTCTTCGCTTCTTAATTTTTCTAATTACTATAATTTATTTTTTACCATATTTATTTATAATAAATTTTTTTAAGTTTAATCCCTTAAGTTCCATTTTCTACATAAATAATTTTTGAAGGTAACTGAAAATTAAAAAAATAATAAAAAAATATGCACGACGCCCATTACCTTCGTAAATTCTCTTCATTATATACGTTTCGAAAAGCCCCCAAAAAATGACTCTTACGCGTTTAGATCATTTATACGCTCTGACGTCGTTAAGCGTAAATAATAGTTCAATATGACGTTTCATCGGAAACCGTTTATAACTCCAAAGGCGTCTAAATCAAAATCGCGCCCAAAAAGTCAACTCTGAAAATTGGAAAAATATTTTCTTCAAATTTTTAATCTATACTCGACCTTCTAACGATACAGAATAAACTCACTATAATAATAATTATACGCTTAACGATAGTTCATCCCTCGAAAATATTGCAGTTTGAATCGTCATTCGTTTTATGTAATCGGAGAAACTCCATTATATTATAGTGACCCGGAGAGAAAACCCGGCCTCGATATCCCCGTCCAAAGATCGTCTCAGGTAATTACGAAACGCGACTATCGTATTTGAGAAAAAAACGAAAAGTTCACGGATAAAGTATGATGAAAATTAGGAAAATTAAGAACATAGAAAAAATAAACAATTAATGACTTGTTTGAATACGCGAATATTCAATTCTTAAGTAACAATATCGACGTTTAAAAAATCTTTAAAGGTCCTCCACATTACGCTTCGGATCGGGGACAAAAATACACTTTTTACTCTCGGAATGGTTGCAAAATAAATTTTCGATTTCTTTAAGCGAGTTTTTCGAGGGCAAGTGTACTTTTTATATATATATTTCTAATATATATATATATATATATATATATATATATAATATATATATATATATAATATATATATAATATATATATATACTATAATAATATATATATATATATATATCGTATATACTATATATATCAGTATATAAAAAGAATATGTATTATACTTATATATATATATATATACTATATATACTTTAATATATATATAGTATATACCATATATATTACTATATATATATAATATAATATATCTATATATATATTACATCATATATATAATTACTATAATATATATATAGATATATATACTATATATATTATATATATATAGTATAATATAGTATTATATTATATATATATATATCATATATATATACTCCACACATTTATATATTATATATATAATATATAATATATATATATTAGTTATATATATATATATATATAATAATATTATAAATAGTATATATAATTATATATATATATATATATTATGTTTTTTTTAATTTAAAGTAAATTATATTCAGTTTTCTATGAAAAATAATTTTTAGAGCTAACTAAACAAAAATTAATTATAAAACTACGCACGACCCCCATATCCTATAGGCTTTGAGCGATTTTTTTGCTACACTTTAAAAATAACGTAAAAAATATTAATTTTACCTCCTACAGTTCACTCGGGGCACGAAATAACGTTACTCTCTACTTCTCGGAAGATGGTGCAAAAGCACCCTCCTTAAGCGAGTTGTTTTCCCGAGAGAAACCAAAAAAAATATAATTACGGAATCTAAGTCTGTAAAAATTGAATAAGTTATTCACATATTGGATATTTATATTTTTTCTTCGTTCTTAATTTTCTAAATTCTTTAATTATTTATCATGATCTATACTATATTTTATTATATTCGAGAACTTTTCAGGATGTTCTATCGCCAAATTCCATTTTCGAAAAATTTAGAGGTAGCTTAATCAACCCTTGGTGGTAAAAAATATTTGCAACGACGCACATTACCTCGGAACGTCCTCCTCATCATAGTGACGTTTCGTAAAAAGCCCAAAATAAAGACTCTACGACGTTTAGAATCCTTTTTTACGCTTTAGAACGTCTAGCGTAATAATATTCCGTAATACGTGACGTTTCATCGGGAACCGTTTATAACTCAAAAGGTCTAAATCAAAATCGCCTCTCCAAAAAGTCAACCTCTTGAAAAATTGAAATTTTTTTTTCAAATTTAACTGTATACCTTCTACTTATATAACGGGTCAGAATAAACGTGCTATAATAATATATTAATACGCTTACACGATATTTTCATCCTGGAACCTTATTGCCGTTTGATCGTCGAGGTCGTTTTAATTGTAATCGAGAAACGTTCATATATTATAGCTACGCCAGTAAGTCGTTGACGCCGTAGAGAAACCGCCTACGATTGATCCCCTCGAGGATCTCTCAGTAATTACGAAATTGCACTATCGTAAATTTGAGGAATAAAAAAACCAAAGTTCACGAGGATAAAGTTATGACGAAAATTGAAAAAATAAGAACATAGAAAAAATAACAATTAATGATATGTAGTATACCTAATATCAATGTCTTAATATAAATATCACGTAAAGAAATCTTAAAGTCCCCACTTAAGCTTCCGATCTCGGGCACAAAATAACCGTAACTTCTTTTACCTTTCGGGAGATGTGCAAAAATAAATTATCGTTCTTTAGCGAGTTTTTTCTAGGCAAAGGTAACTTATAATAAGTATATAATAAATATATATATATATATATATTATATAATATAATATTATATATATATATATATATATTATATATATTATATATATATTTAATATAATTATATATATATATAATATATAAGTGTATATATATATATATAATATATATATTATATAATTATAATATATAATATATATAATATAATATAGTATCATTATAATTAATATATATATTATATATGTATATATTTTATTATATATATATATATACATATTTTACTATATATATCTTATAATATATTATAATATATATATATTATATATTATATATATATATATAATATATATAGAATACTAATATATATATATATAATCATATATATTATATATATAAATATTATATATATATATATATATATATATATATATATATATAGTAATAATATATATATAATAATAATAATATATATAATTGATATAACTATAATAAAGAAATATATTATAATATTATATATATATATATATACATATATATATATACTAGTATATATATATAATATATAATATATATTTTATTTTTTTTTATTTAGTCTCCCTTAATTCAGTCTTCTATGAAAAAATAATTTTTAGAGTGACTAAACAGAAAATTAAGCTATAAAAAACTTACAACCCTATTTCCTTATAGCTTTGAGCGATTTTTTGCTACACATTTAAAATTTAACGTAAAAAAAATATAAAGTACCCTCCTACATTCTCTCGAGCACGAAATACGTACTCTCTACTTTTCGGGAGATGGTGCAAAATAAATTTTTTTCCTTAAGCGATTTTTTCCCGAGAGAAACCAAAAAAAATAATACGAACTAAGTCTTTAAAAAGAATACTAATCAATAAGTTATCACATATGGATATTTATTTTTTTCGTCTATAATTTTTCTTACAAATTATAATATATTTATCATGATCCTTACTATATTTATTATATAATTTGTTTTTATAGTTTAGTCTCCTTTAAATTCCATTTTCTACGATAAATATAAATTTTTAGTGTAACTATATTAAAAACAAATATAATAAAAAAATATGAGCACGACGCCCATTTACCTCGAAAACGTCCTCTTCATATAGTGACGTTTCGTAAAAGCCCCAAAAAAATGAATGCAGCAGCGTGTCAGAATCCATTTAATATGCTTAAAACGTCGTTAAGCGTAATAATAGTCTCAATGTGACCTTTCATCGGAACCGTTTATAACTCAAAAAGTCTAAATCAAAATCCCTCTCCAAAAAGTCGACCTCTGAAAAATTGAAAAATTTTTCTTCAAATTTTTTACACACTTATACCTTCGACTTATAAACGGTACAGAAAAAATAAACTTCACTATAATAATAATTAATACGCTTAACGATAGTCTCCCTAGAAATATTGCAGTATTTATCGTTCGAAGGTCGTTTTTATGTAATCGAGAAACTATGTATATATATAGTGACGCTCCTAGAGAAACCGGCCTCATTGATCCCTCAAAATCGTCTCAAGAAGGTAATTACGAAACGTCACTATCGAATTTTGAGGAAAAAAACGAAAAGTTACACGGATAAAGGTATGATGAAAATTAGGGAAAATTAAGAACATAGAAAAAATAAACAATTATATAGATATTGAATTACCCGATATCAATTCTATAATATAATATCGACCGTTAAGAATCTAAGTCCCACTTACGTCGATCGGCGGGACAAATAAACGTAAACTTTTATTCTCGCGGAGATTTGCAAATAACTTTTTCGTTTTCTTAAGCGATTTTTTTGATTCGAGCGCATGTACTTTATATATTTATATATCTCTATATATATATATATATTATTTTTTTTTTATTAGTCTCCCTATAAATTCATTTTTCTTTGTTTATATGACAAATAGTTTTAGAGCTAACTAACAAAAAAATTATTATAAAATCTACCTAACGACCCCATTTCCTATAGGCTATGAGCGATTTTTGCTACACTTTAAAAATTAACCTAAAAAGAAATATTAAACGGTTACCCCCTCCTACGGTTCACTCGGCGCACGAAATAACGTTACTCTCTACTTTTCGGAAGATGGTGCAAAAAAAAATTTTTTTTTTCCTTTAGCGAGTTTTTTCCCGAAGAGAAACCAAATAAACTATAATTACGGAATCTAAGTCTGTAAAGAATTTCTAATAATAAGTTATTCACATACTTAGGATATTTATTTTTTCTTCGTTCTTAATTTTCTTAAAAGTATTTTAACATTTATACTATAATTTATTTATATTAATTGCTTTTTTATAGTTTAGCTTCCTTAATCCATTTTCACGATAAAAATTTAATTAGGTAAAACTAAATTAAAAAAAATAATTAAAAAAACTATTGCACGACGCACATTTACCTCGGAAACGTCCTCGTCATATACTTTTCGTAAAAGCCCAAAATAAATGACTCTACACGTTTAGAATCCATTTATTACGCTTAGAACGTCGTTAAGCGTAATAATAGTCAATAGCTGACGTTCATCGGCACCGTTTATAACTCGAAGGTCGAAATCAAAATCGCTCTCCAAAAGTCACCTTGAAAAAAATTGAAATTTTTTTTTTCAAATTTTAACTTATTTACTTTCTACTTTTTATAAAACGATACAGGAATAAACGTACTATAATAATAATTTAATACGCTTACGATAGTCATCCCTGAACAATATTTGCCGTTTGGATCTTCGAAGCGTCGTTTTTTGTAAATCGAAAAACGTCATTATATTATAGTGGACGCCGTTAAAGTCAGTGACGCCCGTAGAGAAACCCGCCTCGATTTGCTCCCTTCCGAGGATCGTCCTGTAATACGAAACGTCTCCTATCGTTATTGAGAAACTATATAATATTTAATATAATATATATATAGATTATAATTATCTATATATATATATTATATTATATAGATATATATAGTATATATATAAAAATATAATAGTAATTATATTATATATACATATATATAATTTATAACATTATTTTTTTTATTTAGTCTCCCTTAAATCAGATTTCCTTGAAAAATAATATTTAGAGGTAACTAAACAAAAATTAACTATAAAACTACGCACGACCCCTATTTCCTATAGGCTTTGAGCGATTTTTGCTACACTTAAAAAATAAACGTAAAAAAAATGTTAAGGGACCCTCCTACGGTTCACTCGAAAGCACGAAATAACGTTACTCTCTACTTTTCGGGAGATGGTGCAAAATAGATTTTTTTTCTTAAGCGAGTACTTTTCCGAGGGAAACGATAAAAAATTATTACGAAATCTATGACTTCTCGTAAAGAATTGCTAATTCACATATTGGATATTTATTTTTTCTTCGTTCTAATTTTTCTTAATTTATTATTTATCATTGATCATATACTATATTATTTATATTCACCCTACCATCAGTTACGAAGCTGTTCTGTTGTCGAAACTAAAAGCAGCGTTACGTCTTAGACGCCTCTCGTTACTTTCCGGGTGTCGGCTTCTAAGGAACACTTTAAAAATTAAAGTAAAAAAATCTTAAGGGTGCCCCTTACGCTTCGATCCTGCCACGAAATAACGGATCACTTTATAAATTCTCGTGAGATGGGTGAAAAAATAATTTTTCCTGATCCAATGTCCAAGTAGAAACCACTGATATAATTCCTGAATCTAGGACTTCGCGTAGCCTCGTAAAGTTAAGCGTGTCGTACGCAGTAAAAGATCGAAACTACTGTCGCCTTTCGCTTTCCGTCTATCAGTTTACGAAGCGGTTTCTGATATCGAAATAGTGAGAGCAGCTGTAGGGTGCTTAGACGCCCCTCGTTACTTTCCGTGGGTGTCGGGCTTTCTAAGGCACCCTGAAATTTAACGTAAAACAATCTTAAGGGTCCCTCCCTCTTAAGCTTCGATCTTGCCACGAAATAACGTTACTTAAATAAAGTTTTCGTTCCATAAGGGATTTTTTTTCGATGGAAACCAAAAATATAATTAGGAAATCTAGGACCTCGCTTAGCGACATAAGGTTAAGCGTGTTGTGAGGAAATAATAGATCAAAAAGTTATTTGTCGTAAAATATTACAGCGTCATTTCCTACGGAATTCCTGTTTTAAATGTAAAGCATTTTCCCCTTTCATTTAATTTTCTTTAGATTCGTAATATAGACTGTTTTATAGCATACCCCGAGTCTAATCGTAAATTAAATTTTGTGTAATGACTCGAATATTCAGGCTTTTCAACGGTAATATTTCCCGTTTGTTCTTTGTAATTAAAAATAAAAAATTATTATTTTCTTTATCAGTCGTAGGGTCCTTAGGTACTCCTCAAGTTTAAGGGGGTACGGGGGGTTCCTGGACAAGTTTCAAAATTTCCGGAAAAACCCTAAGTGTTCCCCTTTGCGTAAGGTGATGGAACAAAAAATTCGTTCCATCACCTTACCCAAAGGGGGAACACTTAGGGTTTTTCCGGAAATTTTGAAACTTGTCCCAGGAACCCCCCGTACCCCCTTAAACTTATGAGGAGTACCTAAGGACCCTACGACTGATAAAGAAAATAATAATTTTTTATTTTTAATTACAAAGAACAAACGGGAAATATTACCGTTGAAAAGCCTGAATATTCGAGTCATTACACAAAATTTAATTTACGATTAGACTCGGGGTATGCTATAAAACAGTCTATATTACGAATCTAAAGAAAATTAAATGAAAGGGGAAAATGCTTTACATTTAAAACAGGAATTCCGTAGGAAATGACGCTGTAATATTTTACGACAAATAACTTTTTGATCTATTATTTCCTCACAACACGCTTAACCTTATGTCGCTAAGCGAGGTCCTAGATTTCCTAATTATATTTTTGGTTTCCATCGAAAAAAAATCCCTTATGGAACGAAAACTTTATTTAAGTAACGTTATTTCGTGGCAAGATCGAAGCTTAAGAGGGAGGGACCCTTAAGATTGTTTTACGTTAAATTTCAGGGTGCCTTAGAAAGCCCGACACCCACGGAAAGTAACGAGGGGCGTCTAAGCACCCTACAGCTGCTCTCACTATTTCGATATCAGAAACCGCTTCGTAAACTGATAGACGGAAAGCGAAAGGCGACAGTAGTTTCGATCTTTTACTGCGTTACGACACGCTTAACTTTACGAGGCTACGCGAAGTCCTAGATTCCGAAATTATATTTTTAGTTTTCCTCGAAAAAACTCCCTTAAGGAACGAAAAATTAATTTTTCACCCATCTCACGAGAAGTAAAAAGTAACGTTATTTCGTGGCAAGATGGGAGAGTATTTGGGATCCTTCACATTTTTTTACGTTAATTTTCAAAGTGTTCCTTAGAAAGCCCGACACCCCCGGAAAGTAACGAGAGGCGTCTAAGCACCGTACAGCTGCTTTTAGTTTTTCGACAACAGAAACCGCTTCGTAACTGATCTAGGGGTCGAATATAAATAAATATAGTATAGATCATGATAAATAATTAAGAATTTAAGAAAAATTAAGAACGAAGAAAAAATAAATATCCAATATGTGAATAACTTATTATTAGCAATTCTTTAAAGACTTAGATTCCGTAATTATTTTTTTTTGGTTTCTCTCGGGAAAAAAACTCGCTTAAGGAACAAAAAATTTATTTTGCACCATCTCCCGAAAAGTAGAGAGTAACGTTATTTCGTGCTTCGAGTGAACCGTAGGAGGGTACCTTTAATATTTTTTTTACGTTAATTTTTAAAGTGTAGCAAAAAATCGCTCAAAGCCTATAGGAAATGGGGGTCGTGCGTAGTTTTTAATAGTTAATTTTTGTTTAGTCACCTATAAAAATTATTTTTCATAGAAAACTGAATTTAAGGGAGACTAAAATAAAAAAAAATAATATATTATATATATATATATATCTAGTCATAATTTATATATATATATATTATGATATATATATATAATATATATATATAATAATATAACTTAGTATATATTATATATATAGTATATATATATTTCCTCAAAACGAAGTGACGTTTCGTAATTTACCGAGGACGATCCTTCGAAGGGGGATCAATCGAGGACCGGGTTTCCTCGTTACGGCGTCACTACTTTACGGCGTCACTATAATATAATGACGTTATCTCTCGCTTACCATAAAAACGACCGTCGATGACGATCATACAGGCAAATTTTCAGGGTATGGAACTAGCGTTTAAAGCGTATAATTATATCATAGTAAACAGTTTGATTTTCGGTACCGCTTATAAGGTTCGAAAGTATAAGTAAAATTTGAAAAAAAAAATTTCAATTTTTTCAGAGGTCGACTTTTTGGGTAGCGATTTTGAATTAGACCTTCTTTTGAGTTATAAACGGTTCCGATGAAACGTCACTATTGGAACTATTATTACGCTTAAACGACGTTCTAAGCGTAAAAAATGGGTTCTAAACGCGTAGAGTCATTTATTTTTGGCTCTTACGAAACGTCACTATATGACTGAGGACGTTTCCGAGGTAAATGTGCGTACATTTAAATTATTTTTATTATTTTTTTTAATTTAGTTACCCCTAATAATTTTTTATCGTAGAAAAGGAATTTAAGGGAGACCAAACTATAAAAAAAAATTAATATAAAATAAATATAGTATAGACATCATAAAAATTAAGAATTAAGAAAAATTAAGAACGAAGAAAAAATAAATATCCAATATGTGAATACTTGGTTATCAATTCTTTACATACATAGATCCGTAATTATATTTTCTTTTTTGGTTCTCTTCTCGGGAAAAAAAACTCGCTTAAGGAACACCAATTTTATTTGCACCATCCCCGAAAAGTAGGACACATCCATGCACCCGCAGTAACGTTAATTTCGTGCCCCGAGTGAACGTAGGAGGTACCTTTAATATTTTTTTACGTTAATTTAAAGGTGAGCAAAAAATCGCTCAAAAGCCTATAGAAATAGGGTCGTGCTTAGTTTTTTATAATTAAGATTAATAGAGTTTTGCTCTGAAGATTAGCTTCCAGAGAAAACTGAATTTAAGGGAGACTAAATTAAAAAAAAATAATATATATATATATATATAGATATATATATATATAAAGTACACTTGCCCTCGAAAAAAAACTCGCTTAAAAAACGAAAAATTATTTTGCAACATCTCCGAGAAGTAAAAGTTACGTTATTTTGTGCCCCGATCGAAGCGTTAATGGGGACCTTTAAGATATCTTTGTCGATATTTATATAAGAATTGATATTTAGGTATTCACATATATCATTAATTGTTTATTTTTTCTATGTTCTTTAATTTTTCCTAATTTTCATCATAACTTTAACCGTGAACTTTTCGTTTTTTCCTCAAAATACGATAGTTACGTTTCGTAATTACCGAGACGATCCTTGGAGGGGTTCAATCGAGGCCGGGTTTACTCTACGGCGTCACTATAAAAAATGACGTTTCTCGATTACCATAAAAACGACCTCGAACGATCAAACTGCAATATTTTCAGGGATGAACTATCGTTAAGCGTATTAATTATTATTATAGTGACGTTTATTCTGTACCGTTTATAAGTCGAAGGCATAAGTTAAAATTTGAAAAAAAAAATTCAATTTTTCCCGATGTCGACTTTTTGGAGAGCGATTTTGATTTAGACCTTTTGAGGTATAAACGGTTCCGATGAAACGTCACTATTGGAACTATTATTAGGCTTAAAGACTTCTAAGTGTAAAAAATGGATTCTAAACGCGTAGAGTCATTTATTTTGGGCCTTTACGAAACGTCACTATATGACGAGGACATTTCCGAGGTAAATGGGCGTCTTTATTATTCTTTTATTTATTTTTTTAATTAGTTACCCCTAAAAATTCATTTATCGCTAGAAATGAACTTAAGGAGACCTAAACCCTAATAAAAAAATTAATTTAAATTAATATAGTATAGATCATGATAAATAATTAAGAATTTAAGAAAAATTAAGAACGAAGAAAAAATAAATATCCAATATGTGAATACTTATTAATTATATCTTTAAAGACTTAGTTCCGTAATTATTTGTTTTTTTGGTTCTCGGGAAAAAAATCGCTTAATGGAACAAAAATTTATTTTGCACCATCTCCCGAAAAGTAGAGAGTAACGATTTCGTGCTTCGAGTGAACCGATAGGAGCGCGGTACCTTTAATATTTTTTTGACGTTAATTTTAATGGTGTAGCAAAAATCGCTCAAGCCTATGGAAATAGGGGTCGTGCGTATTTTTTTAGTTAATTTTTGTTTAGTCACCTCTAAAAATTATTTTTCCTAGAAACCTGAATACTAAATAAAACAAATTAAAAAAAAATAATATTTATATAAAATGATACTATATAATATAATATAATATATTATATATATATTAATATAATATATATATATATATATAATATTATACCATATATATATATATATATTATATATATTATATATTATAATATTATAATATATATATATAATTATATATTATATATATATATATATATATATATAATATATATATATAATACTATATATATTATATATATATATTATATATATATAATTAATATATATTAGTATATATATATAGTATATATATATATATATATATATATATATATATATATATATATATAACATATATACATATATATAATATATATATTATATTACTATAATATATATTATATATATATATATATATAATATAGTATAATATATATATATATATATATATATATATATATATATATATTATATAATATATATATATACATATATATATAGTAATAATATATTATATTTATCTTATATATATTATATATATAACTATTTATATATACAATATATATATATATATATATATATAAAGTATACTTGCCCTCGAAAAAAAAACTCGCTTAAGAAACGAAAAATTTATTTTGCAACATCTCCCGAAAGGTAAAAAGTTACGTTATTTTGTGCCCCGATCGAAGCGTAAGTGGGGACCTTTAAGATTTTTTTACATCGATATTTATATTAAGAATTGATATTCAGGTATTCACATATCATATAATTATTTTTTTTCTAGGGAAATGGGCGTCGTGCATAACTTTATCCGTGAACTTTTGTTTTTTTTCCTCAAAATACGATAGTGACGTTTCGTAATTACCGAGACGATCCTCGGAGGGGATCAATCGAGGCCGGGTTTCCTCTACGGCGTCACTATTTACAGGGTCACTTATAATATAATGACGTTTCTCGATTACCATAAAACGACCTCGAACGATCAAACGGCAATATTTTCAGGGATGAACGTATTAATTATTATTAATTATTATTATAGTAACGTTTATTCTGTACCGTTTATAAGTCGGAAGGTTAAATTTAAATTTGAAAAAAAAATTTCAATTTTTTCAGAGAGGTCGACTTTTTGGAGAGCGAATTTTAATATAGACCTTTTGAGTTATAACGGTTCCGATGAAACGTCACTATTGGAACTATTATTACGCTTAACGACGTGCTAAGCGTAAAAAATGGATATACGTTATTTTGTGCCCCGACGAAGCGAAAGTGGGTGACCAGGACGTTTCCGAGGTAAATGTTGGCGTCGTGCAATACTTTTTTATTATTTTTTTAATTTAGTTTACCCCTAATAAATTTTATTACGTAGAAAATGGAATTTTAAGGACCAGACTAAAGACTATAAAAAAAAAATATATAATAAATATAGTAGTAGATCGATGATTAAATAATTAGAGAATTTAGAAAAAATAGAACGAAGAAAAAATTAAATATCCAATATGTGAATAACTTTTATTAGCAATTCTTTAAAGACTTTAGATTCCCGTAATTTATTTTTTTGGTTTCTCATCGGTAAAAAAAACGTCGCTTAAGAGAACAAGACCAAAATTTATTTTGCACCATCTCCCGAAAAGTTAGAGAGGTAACGTTATTCGTGCCCGAGAACTCAGGGTACTTAAGTATTTTTTACCGTAATATTAAAGCTGTAGCAAAAAACGCTAAAGCCTATAGTAAACAATAGGCGGTCCGTGGTAGTTTTGTTATAATTAATTGTTTTGCTCTTAGTTAGGCTCTAAAAATATTTTTCATTAGTAAAAGCTGAATTTAAGGTGAGACTAAATTAAAAAAAATAATATATATATAAGTAATATATATATATCTATAGATATATATAGTATATACAATATATACCACGTATAAATATATACTATATATATTAATATATATTATGTATATATAATATATATATATAGATATATATATATATATATATATATATCCATATAGGACATTTATAAGATATACTAAATATTACCTATCTATATATATATTATATATAGATTAATATATCTATATTATATATATATATATTATTTATATAATATATATCAATTATATAGTACTATATATAGATATACGTGATATATAATGAAAGTACACTGCCTCGAAAAAAACTCGCTTATAACGCAAAAAATTATTTGCAACATCTCCGAGAAGTAAAAAGTTACGTTGTTTTGTTTTTTGACCCGATCGAAGCGTAAGTGGAGACTTTAAGATTTCTTTACGTCGATTTTATCATATAAGATTGATATTTCGTGTATTCAATATCATTAATGTTTATTCTTTTCTGATGCTTAATTTTTCCCTAATTTTCATCATAACTTTATCCGTGAACTTTTCTTTTTCCTCAAAATACGGTAGTGACGTTTCGTAATTACCGAGACGACTCTTTGGAGGGGATCAATCGAGGGGCCCGGCGTTTCCTCTACCGGCTCACTATATATAATGACGTTCTCGAATTACCATAAAACGACTCGAACTGATTCAGAACGTGCAATATTTTCAGAATAGCGCCTACGTTAAGCGTATTAATTTATTATTATAGTGACGTTTATTCTGTACCTTTATAGAGTCGAAGTGTATAAGTTAAATTTGAAGAAAATTTGTTCAATTTTTTCAGAGTGTCGACTTTTTGCGAGCAGCGATTTGTTGATTTGACCCTTTGAGTTATAACGTTCTCGATGAAAACGTCACGTATTGAAAACTATTATTACGCTTAAACACGTTTCTAAAAGCGTATAAAATGGATTCTAAACGCGTATAGTTCATTTATTTTGGGCCTTTACGAAACGTCACTATATGACGAGGACATTTCCGAGAAATGGGCGTCGTGCAATATTTTTTATTATTGTTTTTTAATTTCAGTTACCCTTAAAAATTAAGTTTATCGTAGAAAAGGAACTTAAGGGAGACTAAAACTATTAAAATAAAATTAATATAAATAAATAGTTAGTATGATTCATTGATAATAACAAGATTGAAGAAAATTAACGACACCGGAGAGAAACAAATAATATCCTTAATATGTTGAATATCGTTATTATATGTAATTACTTAAGTAGCTTAAGCATTCCACCGTAATTATTTTTTGTTTTCTCTTCGCGAAAAAACTCGCATATACCGCGCACATCAAATTTATGTTGCACATCTCCCGTAGAGGAGTAGAGCAGATACGTCATATTCGTAGAACTTCGAAGTGACCGTAGGAGGCGTACATCACGCATATTTTTTTACGTTAAGTTAGTAATTGATGTAGCCAGTATCGCTCAGAAGACACATAATAGAGAGAGTGCGAGGTCGTGCCGTAGTTTTATAGGTTAATTTTAGTGCACCCTCTAAAATTTATTTTCATAGAAAACATGAATTAAGGTGAGACCTAGATTAAAAATAAAATAACTACTATAAAATATATTATATATTATATTATATATATTATATAGATATATAATATATATATATTTATATATCATAGATATATAGTATATATATATATATATATATATATATATACTATATTATAATATTATATATATATTAATATTATTATATAATATATATATATAACTATATATATATTATTATATATATATATATTACTATATATATTATATACTATATATAATATAAATTATTATATATTATTAATAATATATATATATATGTAATATAATATATTATATATCAATATATATAAATATATAAATATATATAATATATACATATAATTATAGTATATATATATATATATAATATATAATATAAAATATATAATATATTAATATTATTATAATATATATTATATATATACTATAGCATATAGTATATATATATATTATGATATAATATATTATATATATATACTATATATAATATATATATATATAATATATAGTTTTCTTTTTTTTATATATTAT
>JABUQX010106897.1:27500-30816 GCA_015478945.1 Trachelipus rathkii | reverse complement strand
ATTTATATATATTATATTATTATTATCTATTCATTATTATTATATATTATTATTATTATTATTAATATATTATATTATTATTCATTTATATATCTATTATTTAAAATATTAAGATTATTATTCATTTATTATTTTATTTAATTTATTTACTTTATTTTATTTATTTAAATTTTCATTTCATTTATTATATTATTTTCATTTAATTTAATTTATTTATATTATTTATTCATCAATTTATTTATTTATTTCTATTTATTTATTTTCATTTAGTTATTATTTATTCATTTATTTATGATCTATTATATATATACTATGTATCCATTATTTATTCTTTTATTCTTTTATATATACTTTTTTTATCTATTTATTTCTATATCAATACTATTATTATTATTCATTATATTATTATTATTCATTATTATTATTATATATTTATTATGTAATTATTCATTGATTATTTATTATTATTGTTATTACTTATATTACTGATTATATGGTATTATTTTTTACATGATTATGGTTGATTAAAATTATTATTATTATTATTATTAATTATTACTGTGTATATATATATATATAATGTCTACAATGCCTGAAATGTTTATTATCAATTCAATACTCCGTTAAGTGTTAGTATTACTTAATGTTATTATTATATTATATATTATTATTATTATTATTATTATATTATTATATTATTAATTATTATTATTATTAATTATTTTATTAATTATTATTATTATTATTAGTAAATTATTTATAGTTATTATATTATTATTCATTATTATTATTCATTATTCAATTACTATTTATATTTATATCATATATTATATGATCGTGTATATCATGTATTATATTATATTATTATTATTAAATTTATAATTATAATATATTATTATCTTTATTATTATATTATATATTTATTATTATTATTATTAATTATTATTATTATATATTAATTATTATTCATTATATATTATATTATCTATTGGTTATTAATTATTATTATATTCTCTTTATTATTATTATTATATTATTCTATTATTATAATTCATTATTATTATATATTATCTATTATTATTATTCAATTCATATTATTATTTATCATTAATTATTATTATTATTTATATTATTGATTAATTGTTAATATTATTGCTTATTATTTATTAATTATTATTATTATTATTATTATTAATTATTATATTATATATTATTATATTATTATATTAATTATTATTATGTGTTATTTGGGCCTTAAATGCAACCCAAACGTAGTCCCCATAGTAGCCCTTTTTCTCATCATAATTTCCCTATGCTGATTAATCTTAATTCATGCAAAGCCCAATAACTCTTATTATTTTGTGAGAAAGTATTTTTGCTATTATTATTATATGCATTGATTAATCGTTATCGTTACTTATTATCCCCATTTATCGATATTGATTATTATTATTATACTATTATTATTAATATTATTATTTGATTATTATTCATTATTATTATTATTATTATTATTTATTATTATTCATTATGATTATTATTATTCATGATTATTATAAGCGAATTTGATAAATAAATAAATAATTCAATAAATAATAATAATAATCAATAATAATAATAAATGAATAATAATAATAATAATAATAATAATAGATAATATATAATAATAATAATGAATAATAATAATAATGAATAATAATAATAATAATCCTATTGGCCTTCGATAGTGCTTGTTTTCGAGCCATTCAGGATAGAGATAATGGGTATCAAGAATGGAAAAATTATCGTTTTCCTATCACTCACTAATTTTCATTCAGCTCAGATCGTTGCAAGGATACTACTCCATGAGCAAAGGGGACTTTCATAATGCGAAAGTGCACTGACCTCCTTGGTTCTCTTACTGCGAATCCAAACTTTGCTGCGTCCTCTTAGCCCCAAAACATCTCTAACCAACTTACTGTAATCTGCCTTTCCTACCTCTTATTCGTTCTGATAGTTCTTTTGCTAATAATCCAACTGAAACCGCCAATCTCTTTGGCCTCCTATTTTCCTCTTATTCAACCCTAAACGACATTGGCAATTCTCATCTTACCCCTTCTCCTTACAGTTATCCTATGCCTTTACCTGTTTTAACATTTGATTGAGTGTTTCTCTCCTTCCTAAAATCTATGAACATGAAATCTAAGGTATTCTCCCAGAGTTTTAGGGGTGAATGTTTCTGGGCTGGTACCGCCCCTCGTTCAACTATATTCTCTATATCTCAATACCATCACTTTCCCTCAACGTTGGAAAGGTAACCTCTCAGATCCTTCAAACTGTCGATCTATAACTCTCATCTGTATTTTATCTAAGATCTTTGAAACCCTTCTCAAGCCTCATTTTTCAAATCACATGGAATCTCATTCCCTTCTTTCCAATCACCTTTCCTATCTAACCAATTTATGATTTTCAGCCTTTAGGAATTATAATGATACGTGTGGTTTAGGCATTTAACTGGGTATGGTACATGTTACTATATTTTCCAAGCTCCCATCCTTTGGGTTTCCTATCTTTTTTTTTACTTCTCTTTGCCCCTTCTTATGTCCAGCTTTCTCTTAAATCGCTTAATATCGGCTTTTGTTGATGGGGAGATTTCTTCTTCCTTTCTTCTATCTTCTCTTACTCATGCTTCACTACTTTTTCGCTCATTAATGATCTTTTCAGCTGCTAATCTAACTCTTTCCATTCATTTGCCGATGACTCGACTTTTCCTTCTTCAACTCTTTTCAAATTCTGATTCCTCTTTAGCATCTAGAATTGTGCTTCTCATCTTATTCTTTCCGATTCTATTCTTCTTGATCTAAATATAATTTTCCAGCGGGGTCGTCTCAACCTTGTGAAATTGAATTCTCCAAAAACTTGACTTCTACAAATCTCTCTCTCTCTCTCTCTCTCTACCGCTAACTCTTCTCTCTCTCTCTCTCTCTCTACTACTACTATCTCTCCTTCTCTCTTTCTCTCTCTCTCTCTACTCTTTTCAAAATTCCCGCCTCTTCTCTACTACTCTCTCTCTCCTCTACTCTCTCTACTCTCTCTCTCTCTACTCTCTCTCTCTAACTCTCTCTCTCTCTCTCTCTCTCTCTCTCTCTCTCTACTCTTCTCTCTACTCCTCTCTCTCTCTCTCTTCTACTCTCTCTCTCTCATTCATTATCTCCTTTTTGATGGATCTCTGCATACTCTGACCTAGCTTGACGAATATAATACATCCTATGCCTTAACCTATATAATAAAAAATGTATTGGTGCAAAACCTCACATATACTACCTGTAGGTTGCTA
>JABUQX010106897.1:20000-25000 GCA_015478945.1 Trachelipus rathkii | reverse complement strand
CACATAAATTATAATATTGATATATAATATATATATATATATATATATATATATATAATATATATATTTATATATATATATATATATATACTATATACTATAATAATAATATATATATAATATATATAAAATTATATAATATAATATCATATGAGTAGTACCGAAATTTCAGTCCGGCAGGAATTCCATCATTAGTTTAAGAATTTATTTACTTTATTAAATTTTAAATTTTTTTTATTTAGATTTTTGTTGTTTGAACTAGATTTATTTCCTTTCTGAAATGTACCTCTTAACATTTATCAATAAAGATGTTAATTTCAAAAAAAAATAAAAAATTGTTTTCGCAAACACTACTATCCTACCCCATAGTATACATGCAATTTAAATTAAAAAGAGTGTAGTAATGTTATTTACAACAGTCAACCACAGCTGTCATCTCAACGTAAATTCAAGAATGTAATTTTTTATTTTTATTTTACTATACAACAACATGCTCATAAATAGGTCGAATTAAAATATAATATAAAGAACAACAATGTATATTAACTACACAATACTAAAATAATTTTTTTTCCTACCTACCCAACTTTTTTTAAAAGTTGCACATCAATTATTAGCCATCACATCGAGAGGCATACTAAACCAAACATGAACTACTTGGTTTGTGATGAAGTAATTTTTAAATATGACAAAATGATTTTTCTTTTATTTGCCCATTGTGATTTCCAGTTTTTTTATTATCTTATATGATAAACTTACTCTTCTGAGTAGAGGCGAGAGTTGAAAAATGTTATAGCTCTGAAGTATATATATATCCTTTATAAAAAGATACATCCTTTTCATTGAAAACAAGACCCTCGTTTTCAATCAATTTCATCTCATACCTCTTATTTTGAAAACCACAAATCATACTTGTAGCTCCACATTGCACTCCCTGAAGCACTTCAATGGACTTTCTTATGTAATGGGTTTAAACTTTTGCACAGTATGCAACTAACGGTCTAGCAAAATTATTACAATTATTATAATTATTATAACTAAAATTATTATTATAAATTATAATTACAATTTAAAGTTAATAATATTAATTATTATAATTATTATTACTTCCTCACTCTTGTAAGTAAGATAATTCCTATCCTTTTGTTAAATCAATTTCTAAATTCAACATTCCTCTGGGAATTTGAAATTAAAAGTAAGATCACCAAATTCCATTTCTTTGCAGTAATCTCCAACCATTTCTTATTTATCTCATGATTCTTATTTAATTTTCCAATGTGAAGTGCCCAATACAATTTTGCTGGAAATTATATATATATATATACTTATATATATTAATATACTTATATATAATAATTATATACATATATATAATATGAATATATTAATATATATATATATATATAGTATAATATAATAATATATATATGATATATATATATTCATACTATATTCTATATATAATATATATATATATATATATACTATATATATATATAAAATATATATAGTATATATATATATTATATATATATATATATATATTCGTATAAGAAACCCTTCTTTTTAATGTATTAACAGCTATAATATATATTATATATTTATTATATATATATATATACTAACTATATATATAATACTATATATAATATATATATGATACATATATATATATAATATTATACTATATATTTAAATAAATATTATATTATGATATATTATATATATATATATATACTGTATAACTATATAATATAATATATATATATATACATATATATATATATATATATATATATATATAATTTATATATATATATATATATTATATATATATATATATATATATTATATACTATATATATATATATATATAATATATAATATATATATATATATGTAGTAATATATATATATATATATATATATATATATATAACTATATAATATATATATATTATACTATATATATAACTATATATATATATATATTAAATAATATATATCAGTTAGGCCGTGCTACGCTGAACCGTGAAGCCATGGGCCGAGGCACTTCAATATATATAGATATATAGTATAATATAATATAATACTATATATATACTATATATATATAATATATATATATATAATATATATATATATATATATATTAAAACGCTGAAAGTTACTCTACCCTCTTATCTGTCTGCTAGCCTTCAACGCCCGGAAGTAGAATCAATAAATTAAAGATTTCGCTAATTTATACATACAATTTTCCTTTCTTGCACTAAAACACTCTCTATAATATTAATTTTTAACATACAGCCCCTAGCTACAATCTCCATTATCAATAATTAAATTTCATTAAAAGCTATAATCACATGAAAAACCGGGACAAAAACAAAACATACTTTCAAATACTTGAACAAAGTAAACCAGCACGTTATCACGTTCACGCTCAATTGCAGTACGACATTTTTCAACCTATCTTGAAAAATATTAAACAATATAAACCTGAAAACCACATTTTACAAACATAACCTTAGATGAATATCACACGTGCCAATACTTTCGCCACCCTAACTTGTACACAGTAACCTGCCTATGATTAAAATGTTGCCCAAAACTAATAACAGGCACCAGGATAACTCTACCACGATTACTACACCCTACAATAATTTAAAACCGGAGGAAGGAGGCAAATCTAATTAACCACTTATTATAGTTCTACCATACCTGCCCGTCCGGCAATTACACCTTGGTTTCAAGAGTCAAATACTACTCTCCTTTTAATCCTGCACTGTGCGTGATCCAAAAACCTTGCCAAACACAGTTATAATTCATCGTAGTTCCATAATTCAGCATATCACAAAACCACGTATGCATTATTAATTGTTAATGACAACACAGTTTCATCATGAGAAGAAGGATGCTATCTACCTTGCAGTTAGATGTTAACCTAGACTGAATTGACAGGCCGTGGGGCTGCAGCCAAAATACAGCCCTCTAATTCACACTTAAAATCTTTATACGCTAGCATAGAACTATGGAGCGTTAGCCCCCGCCCGATAGAGTTCCCCTATATCTGCCATAAGCGACTTTTAGCTCTTTCGCTTACTATTACACCTTGAGCCTAATCCTGAGTCTCAATTAATGTAGTATAATTTTCTTAGTATATCTCTCTACTACTCTCTACATCTCTCTACTCTCTGCTACTCTCTCTCACTCTCTACTCTATATAATATATATACATATATATATATATTATATATATATATATATACTTATATAATATATATTTTATACTATTAAATATATATATATATATATATATATAATAAAAATATATATATATAGATATACTATATATATATATATACCTTAATTCATATATATATATTATATATATATATACATATATATAAATATATAATATATATATATATATATATATATATATATATTATATTATATATATTATATATAATACTATATATATATATATATATATATATATATATAATATATAATATATATATATATATTAAGCTTTATTTATATTTTTAATTTTTAAAAAAAATAGTATTTCGTTATTGTTGTTTTTATTCACATATGTATTTGCGAAAGCGCAACTCTCACTATATGAGGTTAGAATGCCCAAATTTGCGAGTTATTTATGACGTGTTCGAGCAAGGAGGCCCTTTGAACCCAGTGTTTTTACCTGCCCGAAAAATCCTCAAAATAGAACAAAATAAGCAATAATGCGCTTTCTATTTACGTTGCTGTACAAACCAGTGTTTTGAACGCCATTATAATTAAGTTTTCTTGGAGGCACAATCGAAATTCCTCCCAGTCAATTGCATCCTTTATGAAAAAATAATGTTTCGCAAGAGAATAAATGATCTTAATGTAAATTAGCGTTCTTGTATAACATTTTAAACATTATTTTATTAGTAATAAATAGTAATTTGAATAGTTTATTCACAATTTAGTTGCCTTTATTTTTATTTAAGAGGAGCCCGCGCCTCCTATGACTTCCCCCGCTAAAACCGCGCCAATCTGCATATAATATATATAATTAGACTACTATATACTATATATATATATATATAGTTATATACTATATATATATATATTATATTATAGTATATATAATATATAGTATTATATAATATATAATATATATATATATATATATAAATATATATATAATATATACTATATATATATATATATTATATATATATATTATTATAGATTGCTGTTTCTAAGAATGGATATTCCTTCATTTATTTTTTTAATTTTATACTTTTCAACCAGATCCGCCCCGTATTATATAATTTATACTTAATTAATCCATTGGTAAAACATTTGTTTTAAAGCTGCTAAATAGGAAATAATGTGACTCAAAATGTCATATTTATAACATTTCTCTATGGAGTGTAAAATTTCAATACTAGCGACACCAGTCGAATTTGTTTGTCCGAATTTCAAGAAACTTATATGATATATATTGTAAACAAAATCTGCCCTAAAGGTGTATAAATAAGAAAAAACGCTAAAAATTGCTCTTAAAATAGTCTGGGAAGAAGCTGCCATGATCGCTCCTTTTTAAATTTCAATATAGGCCCTTAAACAAACTTGATAAGATGTTGTTAAGCAATATTTTATTATATTTGCAACATTCAGGGGTCGGTGGGAGCGAGGTGCGGAGCCACTCCATTAGAAAAATGTTCTTGTGCCATGCCCATTTGCGTACATTTAACAAAAATAATATATACTATATATATATAATATATAATATATATATATATATAATATATATATATATGTCATATATATATATATATTATAAATATATATATATATCATATATATATATATATATATATATAATATAATAGTTATATAATTATATCATATATGATTATATATATAATATTTATTTATATATATATATTATATATATTATATATATAATAATATATATATATCATATATATATATATACTATATAT